>WYDI02021923.1:0-46843 GCA_009867235.2 Psittacus erithacus | reverse complement strand
AAAGTTGGGGCTGTTCAGCCTGGAGAAGAGAAGGCTGCATGGAGACCTCATAGCAGCCTTCCAGTATCTGAACGGGGTGTACAAGGATGCTGGAGAGGGACCCTTCATCAGCAACTGCAGCAATAGGACAAGGGGTAATGTGTTTAAAACAGAAGAAGTTCAGATTAGATATAAGGAGGAAGTTCTTTACTGTGAGGGTGGTGAGGCACTGGAATGGGCTGCCCAAGGAAGTGGTAAATGCTCCATCCCTCGCAGTTCAAGGCCAGGTTGGACAGAGCCTTGGGTGACATGGTCTAGTGTGAGGTGTCTCTGCCCACGGCAGGGGGATTGGAACTAGATGATCTTCAGGCTCTTTCAGATACTATCTATGATTCTATGAAACACATAGTGACATTTCACAGTTCTACACCAAATTCTGAGATCAACAGTATTAACAGCACAGTGAGGGATGAAAGAGGAGAATCTAGATAACCTAAATGAATGGAAAACATCCTTCTCTAGTTCTTTTTATTATGCGTTTTTGCATTTTCTCAAAACAGAGTGTTATTGGAATACCACTCTGTTAATCTTTTCACCTTGAATAATTACATATGTCTGGACACCTGAATTGAGACAATACAACATAAGGCACAAGGAGATGCAGCAAACAGTAGCAGCTGAGCTTGTGTAAGAAACATTCTATCCAAGGAGGGGGACAGGACAATACAATACGAAAACCCTGCAACATCAATTTCATGGATTTAGGAGCGATCCTACACTGCTTGCACACAGAACTTCCATTTATAACCTTTAAACAACTACCCTTGGACAATTTCATGCGCCAAAGTAGGAGGGCTCTTATTAAAAAAAAAAAACACAAACAAAAAAACACAACAAAAACAAATCCAAACAACCCAAACAAAAAACATACCATAAAAAAAAAATGGAATACACATCTTCCATTAGACTGACCCCAGCAGATAATCAACTCAATCAAGTATCAGGTATCCTTCCAATCTCAATCTCACAACTTTACTGTGAATTGTTTACACTGCCTGTAAACAGTTGCCACAGCTAGGAACCCTGAAATAACATTATCTCTCAATCTATCTTCACAGGCTTACACAAAAATAATTACAACACCAAAAATACACCAAATTTAGAAATACGCATTTTCAAATGGACTAAGAATTTCAATTTCAACCCTATCAAATTCAGAAGTAAAGTAATTGACAATGTCCACAGCAATATATCCTATGCAACAATTCTATGCCAAAATCAAATTAATATATCCCACATCTAGTGCTGACCTGTAAACACAGATCGTACAAACAAAATGCCATCTCCAACCTTCAAACTGTTTACTGCCGGAAAACATGTCAAAAAATACAAGAAGGCAACACCCTTAGATAAAATGGCATCCAACTGAAACAATAAGCACACATCCCACATAGTCTTATAATTTTTATCTCACAAAAACTTCCTGCGAGGGCAACAGGAAGAAATAGACTACATCTTTAACTAAGACATCTGAATACAATGTTAAGAGAAAACAACCTCCAGCTCCGAGAAAGAATCCATGCAAGTACATACATGTTTCTCCCAAATATAACGTTCTTTTTCCAGCATAAACAGCCTCATGAAAATTCTTCATGTGTGCAAACCCAATCCTCAATATGCAACAGTAGGGACCCATACAACTGGACAGAAATCACCAGTTACAGGTAGTAAAACTGTTTCACCATAAATCAATCTAGTCCTGTCCTCAGCCAAAACAAGTTTTTCAGCACCAGCTTATACCAGTTTAACTGTGGGATGTTACCAAAGTGCTAAACATCCTTCATCTTCCAGTTTTTTGACTATTCATAAGAACACTAATCCTATACTAAAACTTGCAGCTGCACATCATTAGTATCAACACAGTGCAACTGGTGTGAATATGCACTACTTCTGACAATAAACTAGGGTTCACTGTTAATTCATTCTTGAAACCTTACTGTAATCTCCGCAGATGCCTTTAGAAACAAGCATAGAAACAACATTCTTAAAGTTGATTATTCCTGAGTCCTAAACTGAAGTGTCACAGAGAAAAGCTCAAGTTCAAGGTGACTGTGTTAACCCAGCTGCATACATTTCTGCCAACAAAACAATTGCTGCTCTCACCTTATAAGCTACAGCAACAGATGTGAATAGCTATAATATAGCCTTCTTAAACAGTACTTCAAAACCCACTACATCTCCTACAAAAATTACCAAGAATGAAGTACTGAAAGTCACCTCAATTTCTTCTTGTAAATAAATCATGACTCAACTAAATAAAAACAGTTCACAAATAAAACCTCAGAAAAAGCAAGTGCAGAAGACAACAGCTTCATTTTCAATAACCATCTGCCGTCTACTAGTGCCATAATACTGCCTTTCAAGTAGTTTGCGTTTAAAATCTGTTTTTCTTTGAAAAGTTTCTGTGCTACTTTTTGCCAGTCACTCAAAGCTTTCACCTCAGTGATGGTATTTACCCATTTGTAAATTTAGGCCAAAAGTGACCTAGAAACAACATGCCGCTCCTCACCACTCTTTCCATATTCTTGATTCTTCTCATTGCATTCAGATTCTTGGTTTTACAAGTATAGAAAAATGTAATGGGGAAGGAAAGGAAACTGCTCTCCTGGAAGAGTTCCTGGAATCGTAACAGGTCGAGAGTAGAAGGCCACGTGCAAGTGTGAAAAGAAGGTGAGTTTTATTGACTTCACAATGTATTTTTTTCTTTTAGGAAAGCACAATGAAAACCCTTAAGTTTTCTGGCGATCTCATTGTGCTGAGAACAGCACAGTTCCCAAACCCATGACTCATTCCTATCCCAGCAGAAATATTGCTGTGAAGGCAGATGTTTTGTTTGTGATGAATTAATTCCTTCAGCGTGTCTCAGTCATAAAAATACCAGGCTTCACTTTGTATGATGAAAATAAAGTGTGACAGACATACTCCTGCCTTGCTCTTTTCTAAATACTACTGCATCAAAATTGAAACATTGTTAGATATTCCCAACACCTGAACAAATTGTTCAGGAAAAACACCAATAAAGATTTGATTTCCCAGCTATGATGTGTAAACATGTCTTACTTCTAAATATTCACAGTTCAGGCTTCAAAGTTCACTTTCATGGGTCTTACGCAGCAAAAATTATTAGCATTAGTTCCTTGTGACGTAAAATTATACTAAGGCCCAAGTACAGCCTATTAACAGAGAGCTTTCAACATTGTTCAGTTTGACATCAAACCTCGAAAGTGTTTTCATTTAGACAGTTTTGTTATTTAACTTATTTTTTAAGTCCTTCTTGCTACACACTTGGATAACATAAGCAGAGTTAGGCTAACTTAATAGAACTAGCTGCTACCTGAAGGTTGCTTCTTCCCCATGAAAATATTTTTGTCTACCCCTAAAATGCACAGAATCACAGTATCAGCCAATTCAACAGAGAAAAATTTACTTACGATGCACACCTGCACTCTCCTCCTGCACTCTGTCATCACCATATCCTCCTTTGCACATGGCTCATTGTTTTCTAACATAATACTTCCTCCTTCCTACCCGGTTTCTTTTGTAACACTACACTAAGGTGTACCTAATTTGCATTCCAGTGAAGAAAACCTAGCACTTCAAGACATTAATGGAAACTAAGTACCCATACCTTCATGAAACCCTAGAAAACCATCTTCAAACACAATGTTAGAAACTCCCTCACTTCAAATAATTTTATTTATACTCAAATACATTGCATTACACTAGCAGTTAATGGGATCTCTGGTCTTTACTCAATGTCCTAGATACTGTTCGATACCACAGAAGACCTTTCTTGCAGCTTTCATACCAAGCGTAAGGACTGACATGCATCCACGCAGCTGAAATGTTAACAATCTGGAAAAACCCTACAGCAGTTAACCAACAAATGTATGACTCTTCTCATCTGCCCAGACTAAGACTATTAGGTCCGAGAAACTGATTAACTTGAGCTGGTGATATAAGAGTTTAGCACCACTGTATGATAGATATAACCAGTTCCTTAGTAAACTTTGTTTATTTTGATATGAAAAGCCCCCCAAAACACTATAATCACCACTTCCCTACCATCCCTGATTTTCTACTTCTGCAGCAAAGCAATCAACATGGAGCTGTTAAATTCAGGTCTGCTAAGGGCATTGTTAGCTACCTGACAGACACAGAAGTTCAGAAGATAATTGCTACAGGACACTTGTAACATACCTAGTTCAATACACCAATACGCCCATCAGCTGCTCACTGTTTAATAGCCAGAGAACTGCTCAGTTTAGACAAGTGATTTTGTCACATTCCCACTGCATTCTTCCCAATAAGTTTGAGATTAATCTAGTTTCAGAGCTATGGAAAGCACTATTAGAATGATCTCATTTTTTTGTCTACTTTCTACCTCAAATTGGCAAGCAAATTTCTCCCAACTGGAACAGGGGGCTGTGGTATATCACAGAAAATACTCTCACAAAATAATCTGTTCAATTAGGTATTTTAATTTTACAGCTAAAACCTTGCATAGGTTTTATCAGGACCCTGACAGGCCTTACTAGCCCTCCCTAGTCTCCAGGGGCTCCCCCCTCCCTGCCCAGCCCAGGACCACATGTCAGCCTCCCAGGACCATCGGCCCCTGCCCCAGTGATGCTGCAGCAGGGCTGGTCGCCAGCTCTTCACATCACAGCCCAACCTCAGCCAGGCACCTGTGCAAGTTTAATCAATCGGAGAAACAAGGAAGAGTGACTCAAAACCATCAGCAACTGTTTGCACAATGAACATCAACAACAGCTTGAGCAAACATGATGAGCAGCAAGCAGGATCCAAAGTCCATATTGATATCACATAGTTATTTCAAGTCCTATTGTGACAGGGAAAGGGGAAAAACAAATGAATCGAGCATACAAAACTGATTTTTACTTGCTTTCAGGAAGTTTTAAGACTGCTGATGACAAGAGAGATTACCATGGAAGCTACTAGTAAAGGGCAGACAACCCATTAAGAGGAGACAAGCACAAGGAAGGAAACAGAAACAAACACCTAACCATTGCTTGTACACGGTACTGTCTCCAACTCAGCAGGAGTAGCCATCCTGAGCTATTTTTCTTTTCCAGTGAAAAGACAGTTTTGCAAAAGACTGCCCAGCAGAGCAGTGGGAAGACAGACAGCATGCATCTGAAAGCTATACCAGCAAATCACAGACTATGCTCATTCATGGTTAGCAAGGGCAGCAGGGACTTCAGAACAGCAGATGGAGATCTTCAGAGAGAGGGCTGTGAAACTTCTGCAGAACAATAGCAGCAGCCTGATTTGACTTTGACCTACAAAGGCTACACCATCTCCCTTAGCCACTATGCCTCCTGTAGGCAACAGCCTCAGTGAACAGAGCCAAAGTGACTAATGATGTTCTCTGAAATGCCCACCAACACGTCAAGAACACAGTTCTGACAAAGCCTGAGCTGATATTTAGTGAGAAAGAAAAATGATACAAGCAATTCAAGTCTAATAAGAGTACATTAAAAAACTGGTTCCATGACATTGGCAAGAAATCAAAATTAGACAGAAAGCAAAAGACCTGCCAAGTCTTACCAGGTCTTCCACTCTAAGTCAAGACAAGATAACCACTTTAACAACAGTGTGAGAGCCCAACACATCATACCAGTATCAATAAAAATTCTTTCTTATTCAAACATATACAGTTCATACATAATAGAAGTAACTGCTCAGGCTGCAAAATGATCTTTATCAATATTTATCAACACCCTGGGGGCATAATTCCCTTTGCCCAGGGAAACTGTGAATGCTCCCACCCTGGGCGGTGCTCAAGGCCAGGCTGGACAGAGCCTTGGGTGACATGGTTTAGTGCGAGGTGTCCCTGCCCATGGCAGGGGGGTTGGAAATAGATGATCTTAAGGTCCTTTCCAACCCTAACTATTCTATGATTCTATAATCTCATTCTAGCGAGAAGAAAAATGGACCACGCCAAAAAGAAAAATCAGGCACAAAATGGTCTTGCTTCACAGTTCAACATGGTTTCCTTTCCACACAGGCCAGCAACAGGCAGTCTTCTGAATGTTGGGGAGACTCCAGTCTGTAAACTTCATTAAAAAAAGAAATAAATCCTTTAACAGAAAGAATAACAAGATTCCAAATAGCTAGCATTGTTATTGTGTAAGTGAAAAAGTGAAATGGACATTTTAAATCATATTTTTGAGCAAATTGTGTAGTTGTTCAGAAAGAGTTAAAACCATCTCACAAATCACTAGTATGTGTAACTATTAGTAAGACATTGGCTACAAACCTTAACCGTTTAATTCTACCTCTCAAAATGCTGGCAATATATAATAGACTGGAACTTCATCCTGTACATATATGAGAAATTTTGAGGTCATTTTGGTGTACTTCAAAGGTTTAACTATTTCTGACAGGTTTTCTCCATTTCTGGTTGGTGAATGTATGAAATTAAGCGTATAACTGCCCACTGTAAACAAGTACTGATCAAACAAACTGATTCTTCTTAGCCTTCTCTGGTGCGTAAGGCAACGTTTTGAGATTTGGAATAGAAAAGAGCAACAAAATATACATATATAAGCTAATATCACTGCCAGGAAAACTACCAGTTAAGAATTACCAGTAGCAGAACACAAAAAAAAAAAAACAGCTCAGCTTTTTTCTGAGGACAGGACTAGAGAATGGGGAAGTTCTCATTCTGAAAGAAGTTCAATTCCCACTGAAACTCAGATCTGGAAAGCACTTCAGAAGATTCAGACCCTCCTGGGGACAGCTCCAGCACACATTTACAACTGGCATTTCTCTAAGCAGTTTTTAATGCCGCCCAAAGGTAACCTCCTTCTAGAGGTACTTTTTCCCCTCAGGAGATGAAATCAGGAAATGTCATTCCTAGACCTGTCTAAACCAAAGGAAACTCATCATGTCATGCATATGAGACATAAAAGGGAACAAGCTATTCCTTGGCTTGTTTTAATATCCTTTAATCCTAATTACTACTAATGTCATTTATACCACTCAAGCTTCAGTTGCTTCTGCATAATAGTTCAAACTCACCAACACTGCCGAAGTGCATAAGTTTCTTTAAAAGTAGCAATAAAACCAATGATCTGGCTTTCTAAAACCAGAAGCTATTGTCTATGTGCTGATGGAAAAAATTAGGTTGAACAACATAAGAAGAAATACAGATCTCAACCTTGTAAACCCAAATTAAAAAAAAAAAAATAAAAAAATAAAAAAAGCTTTCCACTTAGTACTTCATAATCTTGTCCTCTAGCATTTGACAGATCAAAACACTAGACATCTGTCCATCCAAAGGGCACCCACTTACTGGTACTAGTTTCAGAACATACAGGTCATGTTTGACAAATACACATGCTGTTTGTACCACACAATTACACCGCTCCACCAAGCATTCCTCTGCTACATGAGCATTTTGTATTGCACACCAGGTCCATGTCCATGCTTGTGACACATCAGCATGAGGTAATTGCAGTGCTTATGTATAGAATAAAGGTGCTCAACAGACTCATAGGTCACATGCATCCATGCTGGAATAGCTAAGCACTTTAGCAGCAAGCAGTAATGGTATGTTGCACCAACTATAAATGGTGATGCTGACAAGTGCTATAAAACAAACTCCTTTCCAGCTGCTAGAGATCCCACAGACCCATTAAAAGCAACGCAAGGGGATTAATGCAATCCACAAGCAATTGGACAAAATTTGTGCCTATTTAAAAGGATTTGAAAACTCATTTATACTGAAAAGTTGTCATTTTCACTTAACTAAAAAGCCACAATTGAGCATGCAAAAGGAGGAGGTCAGAGAGATGGTTAGATCATATTCATAGAGAGAGGCTAGGTGAAGCATTAAATGAACCCAGTCACTCTCCAGTGACAGCTGAAATCAAATAAAAACCTAGGATTCCAATTCATATTGAATTTTTCCTTATGGTTAAAAAACTTCTTCAAACACAAATTACACATATTTTTTCAGTTAAAAGTTTCTGCCCCCTAGCAAGTAAGTTCCAGACAGAAACAGCCAGTTTTCCTTCTTTTCCAAAATTAGCCTTAGACTGAACAGAATTTCTGGTATGATGAAACATGCTCACTAAGTACAAAGGAGAAACAGCCATATAATAGTCAATGTAATGTAACTTCCTTTCAATTTCTTGTGAATTACTGAATACAAGAACTAGCTACCTTGAAGAACTGCAAAGAAAAATCATTAAAAAGCATCCTTAAAATTGTATGAAAACGCAAGGTGCCAGTTAACATCTAGCACAGTCACACAAAACAAAAAGGTCATCTATGAACAGAGAGCTCAGCTCCTTACCTCCTCCCTTAAGACAAAGCAGCAAAAGGTATTATGAACATCATTGAGAAAAAGAAAGTTTAATCTTTACATAATTAGTAGTAATTCTGTTACAAGTAAATAAACAGATGTAAGCTGAAAACATACTGAAATAAAACACTAGATTTGGAAGGTCACATTCGTAATTAGTATCCTGCTGTCCCACACAGATTTTCCTCCTCTCATTTTTACTTCTGAGACACAAGAATTTTTCACATATGATCACAGAATGATAGAATAGTTCGGGTTGGAAAGGACCTTAAGATAATTAGGTCCAACCCCCCACCATGATGATTACAGAGGGGTTACATCTCCAGCATACCCACTCCCCACTCTACTAAACTAGTAAGATAAAAAAGAAAAAAAAAAAAGGGGGGGAGTTGGGGGGTTAAAACAAGAAAACTTGTACGCAAAGGCCAAACTTCCAAACTTCTTTCTCATTCTGACATAGTGACGGTATCCATAGGGAAAGATTCACTTTCTCCTCCTGCTGTATTTCAAAATGCCCCTTCTTCAGCTACTTTAACAAACTTGTTTTGCCAAACTGGAAACATACAGAGACATTACTGTGGCCATTAGTGGAAAATGGTGGGATGTTCTTCAGTTACTCTGAAACTAGAATACAAAAAATAATGCAGAAAAAGAGTATCCTTTCTTTTTCCAGAAGATGATGCAAAATATCTGCATTAACAATGAAGTCCTGAATGTACAGCATCTTACAGAAATAATCTGCATTAGGCAACCAGCACTGGCATTATGCGGATTCAGTATGACATCGTCGCTAGCTTCTTAAAACTTAATCATGAGCTCAAATCACTAAACAGGATTGATGCCCTCTGACTTTCAGATTTAAAAAATGCTTGCAATGAAGCATTTGGTTGCCTTAAGAGCTGTATTTTTTACAGAACCTTTTCCTCACAGTCTTGCTGCTGCACATATTAACAGGGTTAATTCCTCTACGAGAGGAACCACCACCTCCACCTCAAAAAGGAGGGGAGAGAAACCATGCAACTAACTTTTCAATATAGTCATAATTCTGTTGTCAGCCAGGAACTGTCCCTCTCTCAGAAGTTACTACAATTGCTCTTTTTATTATGTAGATTAAGAAATAAGTTTGTCTTCATGCTAAATAAGCGCCAACACCCTTTGACATTATTATGGTAATTCAAAGGAAAAGGGTTTCTTGCCATTGTACTTCATTCTGTTCAACACCTTCACTCCAACTCAGTCAAGCTGTAACTCCAGTCCTGTACTTACTGTTTAGATATACTGCTAACAAACGTCCTGAGCAATTCAAATCCCCAGATTTCATTCCACAACCTGGACACAGAAATTATTTTAGCTGATATAGGAGACTAATTTATCAAATCCCCCAATTTATGGATCTTCAGTACATAACTTGAGGGGGAGAGGGAGAACACTATGCAGGTAGTATAGAAGAAAAGCAAATAGGAGTTAAATGTTGGATACAAATGCCATAACCTTGGAACATTACCAGTCTGATCCACCTGCATGTATTGGCTTTTTGGATGCGCTCTCTGAAGGTGAAAAGGTAACAAAAGAAGTAACAAGTGCCACTTCTAACGTAACTTAAATGCTTAAAAATGCTCAAACTAACAAGGTCTTTTGAGTTTGTTTCTTCCAGTTCAAATATATTAGCAGACTACACTTCGAATACACCAAAAACAAGAACCATAAATCCATTTTGTTTGAACAGTGTCTGGGTGATAAAGCAATCTACCACAGTTTTATTAAAATGCCCTCATTGCTATTATTCAGTAACAAACTTTCAACAGGAACCATTATTACCTCATTTTCATAAAATGATAGAATAGTTAGGGTTGGAAAGGAACATAAAATCATTAAGTTCCAACCTCCCGGCCATGGGCAGGGACACCTCACACTAAACCATGTCACCCAAGGCTCTGTCCAACCTGGACCTGAACACCGCCAAGGATGGAGCATTCACAACTTTCCCGGGCAACCCATTCCAGTGCCTCACCACCCTTACAGTAAAGAACTTCCTCCTTATATCCAATCTATCCAAGCCAAACAATTTTCTTTACCTTTATTTAAGGAGGGATGAGGGAGGAAACTTACAGCACTGCAATCATGCATGATTGAAATTAGCAATACAATCACAGCATAACTTTAAAATATGAATGAAGAGGGTATAGGTGCAAGGGAGAACAAAGGCCCCATGTGAAACAAACACCACAATCTCTTCAAGTTCCATAAACAAGCTTACGTAGTCCTACCATTTTTGGGGCCTTTAAATCCACACTGCACAGAAATCAGGAGGCTATTCTGACTACTACTGCTCCTTCTCCTACCTGCCAACACCTTAAACAGACTAAGAGTAGATTTCAGGAATGGCTTTAAACTGAAAGAAGGGAGATTTAGATTAGATATTAGGAATAAATTCTTCACTATGAGGGTGGTAAGGTGCTGGCACAGGTTGCCCAGAGAAGCTGTGGCTGCCTCATCCCTGGCAGTGTTCAAGGCCAGGCTGGACAGGGCCTTGAGGAACTTGGTCTAGGGGAAGAAAGAGGTTGGAACTGAATGATCTTTAAGGTCCATTCCAACCCAAACCATTCTGTGATTGAGCCCTGCTCTCTAGTTATACCATTACTCTGCCACCAGATTTTGGGATTTTTTTCATACACTGCTCTCAAATAGAGTCAGCATGGACTCTCAAGCTCCCACAGGAGGGCTGCCCGATTCTCCCCTCCCTTGTACTGTAAAGATGATGCTAGCCATGTTTTAGAGAGAAAGAACTAGGTCTTTCAAAAACCACTGGGTTTCTCTGCCTTCTGTTAGGACTCACCTTTCTCAGGATCTTTTCCAGTAGCCAAAAGCCAGCTTGTACATCTGCGTTCACACTGAGAAACACAGTGCTTTCAGTGTGCCACCATGTTTTGTGCCTCACAACTTTACCCCAACCACCTGTGAGCCTGCCTAAAATAATGGACAAATGCTTCCTGAGCATTTGGTATTCCTTCAAGATTCTGAATATATGTTAACTACTTCAAAGCGCTTCATACTTGGTAAGACCAAGGTACAAACACCTGAGGAAAGTATAAATGGAAACTCAAATTGCTACTCACCTAATCACTGCCAACAAGTTCCTGCTCTTCTATTCTCAAAGCAGGTAGCCTTGTTAAATAAACTATGCAAATCAGATTCAGAATCAAACCCAAATGTTTACTGCCCTTTAGCTGTCTCTGCTGCCCTATTACAATGCAGTGGTAAGGGCAGAGAGCTGTGAGAAGGTATGCTGGAGTAAAAAGGAAAAGTTTTAAACCAACTAGAAACTTGTCCTAAAATTGTTAAAGATTCAGATAATTGTTACTAACATTCTTTTGTGATCAGTACCCTTCACTACAATGTGCATGGCATTCCACAATTTGTTAAACATCAAGGGTTTGCATGGTTTTGCTAGTAGCTTAACACTTTTCTCTCTTCAAGGTCTTCTCCATTTAATACTAAACTTCCAAGCTATCATGCCACAACTTGAGTAGGCATCCTGCTGCAAATACAGTGTGTTTTTAACCACTTGTACCCATCATACCCAAGTGAAACTTGGTAAAGGGACAGAACAGGAGATAAAAGAAAAATGAATCCAAGTACATGACACCAGGAGAAGGAAAACTGAGGAGAAAAGACAAGAAGGAAAGGCAGGGAACTGCTGTTAATCTTCATGTGAAGACAAGCATGCAACACTCAGGCAACTGGAAAAATGAGCATCTATAATGCAAGAGCCATGAGTGCAGGCACACAACACGATACAAATATTGTTCTCAGAACTTCTTACAATGCCTTCATTTCATTTTTACAAGGATACCAATTTATCAAAAGATACATCATTATGAAAGCTGAGTCTAAATCAACAAGAGAAAGATTTTGATATCGAGGACAGAGCTAAGTGTATTCTGTACTTTCAGCTACTATGCCGAGTGATGTTTCATTCTTTCTTCTTACAGCAATCTTTTGTATGGCCATCTGCACAGCAAGTGAAGAAAGCAAGAGATGTTTTTCACATAAGGATGATACCAGAAAAGTGTGGGTATAGCCCTAATAGCCAGATGCATACTTTTGAATTCTTTGCAACTCATTATTTTTAGTTGCTCACTCAGCTTGACAATTCTAGCATCATTTATATAATTGAGAGAGGCTGTTCTTTCCTACAGTATGCAAATAATTTCAGAGACCCTAAAGAGAATTGCAAGATTTCCATCTGCAATCAAACAAGGATCTACTGTTAATAAACCTTCCAAATATCTTCCAAGAAATGTTTTGGGTTGTTTTTTTTTTCCCCTCAGCTGCCCATTCAATCCAAACAGAACTACTTATTATACCAACACAGTGGACCAATAATTAAATCATCTACTAGAATTCTTATTACCAATCCAAAACATAATAGCTCTCAGACCACTTCCATTCTAAGGTCTTCTGTGTACTGGTAATAACATGAAGCTCTGCAAACAGACCATTGGTTTTATTCAGCTTCATATTCTATGTAAGAGCAGATTTTTTACAGATAGCTGAAGTTAAGACAATTCATATTCAAGTTCTACTCTTCAAACTAATATTAAACAAAAGTAGCACATTATGGATATGCAAAGTTACAAGTTCATCTCTTAAAAAGCACAGATCTCAGATATAGGTAAATGTCTAATTAATTTATAAATTACATATACTCAAATTAATCCTTACCAAATTCAAAGAAGGACAATAGGAAATTCAGAAGTATGATAGAGATATTATCATTTAAAGTACTCAGATTTTTTAGCATGAGAAAAAATGACAACCAGAAGCAGCCCTTCAATGTCCAGTATGTTGTTATTCAAATAATCCTGCAGTGAAATAAATTGCTCCATGCAGTGAAAGATTAAAAGATACCTATCCGATCTATTTCTCTTGCCTTTGAATGTACATTGCTCCAATTTTCAGCTTTTTTACATGCAGAATACTCTGCACAGTATATATGTATTAGACATACCAGGAGCTGACTCTTGAGACTCCCTCATACTTGTCTTTCTTATTTTTAGTGACCATTCAGCACTGACACAGCTTCTTTTGCTTCAGTTCTATGACAGCATAAGGATCACCATTTAGTCGCCCAGTATAATTCTATTATTTATTCAAACCACACTTGTTCAAGCCACACTTTCTCCAGCTTTTTATTTTGATATTTTCTGGAGCAAGTCATCCAGTTCTGCTAAATCAAAAGCATTTACTCCTAACAGCCATTATTTACTCAATGTGTGTGAAATATTTCACATCCTCCTGTCACAGAGTAAAACGATGTATCTGGAAAGACTCAGAACATACCAGAGTAGCATTTACAGAACACTTACTTTCATCCCTTATCATCAGTAACCTCACCATTTCATTTAAAATATGCAACTCCCAAAAATAATGGAAGAAACTTTGTGAAAGGCAAGATAACTGGGAAGTAGAGAGAAATGAAAGCTAGAAAGGAAATGCCACATCTTACTCTCCTGAAAATATACCTTGTTTTCAGGATAAGCTGAAAAAAACCTGATTATTTAGATAAGAAAGCAAGGAAACATAGAAAGGGGAGAACTAACCTGTCAATGGAGGAAACCAAACACTGATCAAATTATTTTGTCCAAAGAAAAGGAAATTAATGTTTAAGATGAGGCACAACAAGGAGATACACACCTGCAAAGTCCCTTCAGAAGCTCCAGGCAACTGCTAGATGCGGTTTGAAAGAGAACAGTCTGATGATTAGAGATACATACAAAGGATGATAATACAAGAAATGATGAAAAATGGCAAAAAGATAGACGAAATTATAAATGCAGAAAATACAGAGTGAGATCATAGTAACACAGAGCTGGGACCAGGTCATGACAATAACCCTTGTCTGAGGAAGGCAGTGGAACCAGTGCGACTGGTTCATTAACCCGATGAACACCTCCAACAGGTTCCACACCTCGGTGTTAAGAAAGCTACTCATCACACCTCTCCATGTTTCAGCGGTATTGAAATCTCACTTCCTCCCATCTCAGACATGCCTATAGAGGGACTGCTGCACTTATCAGGAGTCCTATCTCTTTTCCACTTTCAGAAGCGTTTATTCAGAATAGCTTATTGCAATACCTTGCATCACTGTTTGGGTTCCACTTTTCTACCCCTATTACCCTGTAATTACTTCCTAACCCAAACCCTTACCCTGCTCCTTCTCCTCTCCTCCTTCTCTCTTCCACCCCCCCCCCCCAGTATCTCATTGATTGATTAAAAAGAATTTTTCTACTATTGCCAGCAAAATTACATATTTACCCCCCTTTCAGAAGAACAAGGTTCCCTTTCAAAGCCATAATGCATACAAGTTGTCACCTCTATCCCATACCACCTTTTTGGAAAAGGGAAGGTAAGGGGAAAAATGCTCATATGGTAAGGCAAAAATGAGTATGAGAACTCACGTCAAGGCTGGGCACATCCTGAAGTTCAGACAAACCTGTGTTATAATATGAAATAAATCCACATAATGGAGGGAACATACAGAAAGCTAACCCTGGATTTACATTGTCACCAGCAGGAAGTGCACAAATCCGCTCATGTAACTGGCTGCCAAACCAGGTTCCTGTGAAACACCCAGACACTACACCTTCACGTGGCTTGCACTGCTCCACCTGTGAAAATCCATTTCCTTCTGATATAGAGTCAGGGTATATGCAAAAAACTATGTTAGACTACAGAGCAAGATACAACAGACCCACAAAGACAGAGGCAGAAAATGTAATAGTCCATATGCATCACTGCCTATTTTACTCTAGAAACCTAAGTAACTGTTTTTTACAAACTGGAAAGAGGAAGAAGTTGGTGTCACATGCTGGGCAAGATTCTCCATGGAATAAATCTACAAATTCAAATACCAAGGGACTTCAAATGCACACAGAGTTAATTTCATATATTCTACTGAATTGCTTAAAAGGTTAAAATAATGTCTGATACACTGGCAATCTATATATAAAAACTGAAATAGAAAGATGCATTATTATCACAGTTTTACCACTAGCATACAACATGACCTTAAACAACTCACTTGAGGTCATTTACTTCAACAGTAAATGAGGGTTCACCACACCCAGCTCACAGATGTATGGGAGAGCTTGGCACCTAGTGCACACTTGCGGGACCTCAGGTGTTAAGTGCTGCTAAATGCCAGGTCAGTTGCACCACTGCATTCCTCATCCCCTTCATTTCTGAGAGGGGACTGGAAGGAAGCCTCACTTCACACTCAAATAAGTACTTGGGTTACCAGCAAAGACAACCCACTCCTGCACTTTTCCCAGTAACTAAATGGAATACAAAGAACAAATCCCAAACCACACAGTTAGCTTTTAAATAAAAAACAAGACTTCTTTCACAAACACACAAAGTCAGTATTTAAAGTTTCTCCAAGGTTTCAAATATGCAACTTGATGACACCAGCTATTATTGTTTCAAACAAGCACCTAATCACAACCTCTTTCAGCATCTTAACTACATACTGTTTCATGAACTTCTGTAGGGGACAAGCATGAAATAAACAAGTGTCTGACACCACTGGAGAATTCCCAGTTTTATTTAACCTAACATCCAGAAAACTAAGTCAGGGCCCTAATAAACAAGGAGCAGGAAAGCAGAAGCAGAGTTGCAAACATGTTCTTACCACACACCCCACACCCCCCCCCCCAAGTCACAATGCAGAAGCACTGTTACTGCACTGTAAGGACAATAATATCAAGCCTTACCTCAGTCCAGACCTGCACACTCTCATGCATAAGTAGTCATTTCTTTAAGAAGAATGAATTAGAAGATTTACATGCAACTAACTAGAAGTAGGATTGGACCACAGACATCTGGGACCATGAAAAAGGGACTGTACACGGCCCATCATAAGCACTTACTCTCCCACTCCAAAACATTACCATCTCTTTCACAAAAGAGACACCAAAAGGCTTATTTTACATGACAGTACTAAGTCCAGTATGTATGTGTGTGTGCACATTATATAAAAATATATTTAGATACATACACTTTTTTCTTTTATGGAAAAAAGTAAATGAAATCAAGACATTTCTTAACTGACAGAGGTTATCTCTGAAGTTTTCTTTTTAGGAAATCTAAAAAGCCACAAGAGACTAAAATATTTGAACTGCATACTTCTTGTCCTCTAAATTGTCAAACAACTAAACAGAACTTGAAACTAGCCTTCTTTTATGTAATTCTGAGCATCTAAGATGCCCTATACATAGCTCATACCTCAGTCAAAGTATAGGCATTTTTCTTTCTTATTCCTTTAAGGGCTAGCTTATTAATCATCTGCCAGACAACCGTTTTGACTAAAATATCATATTGGACACAGAGGTTTTATTTCAAGATGATAAGTGTCATATTTGAGATTCTATCAAGGCATTAAAAGTAAGTTACAAGTCCCAGCTTCACCCTGAGAAACTTCACAGATCAATGAATTATCTTACCTTCACAAAACTTTCTCAAGAGACACCAAAAGCAACTGAGCCCCTGGGCTAGGGATAATTCAGTATTACCTTGGCAGAGCTGGGGCATGCAAGGACAGTGGTGTGCTATGTGTAAATGGGACATAACCCAATAGACATAGCTCACATCATCTTACATGGTACAGTCACAAAATGGTATTGCCTTATTCACAACTCACATAAAAGCTATTTCATGTTTTTCAATAGTGCTTATTGAAGTAACATAATTACTATTTTGTGAAACACTAGAATGCTCCAATTCACGCCCTCAAGGCTTCAGACTCCTTCCACTGACTAGACAGGATATGTGGACACCTCAGGTCAGGGGGTAATCAGGTGCCTGAAGTCAACAGCATCAACTCAGAACTCGGTCAATGCAAGGCCTGACATAAAAAACTATAGTTTTAAGCCCAGACTGAAACACAATGCAATTTGTGTCTAACTGCACATTAATTAACAGCTTTGTACGATACAACTGACACCATAAGAAAAAAACTTAATCTTAGGTTTGGGTATTTCAAGACTAGATTATGTACTGTAACTATAGCTTTAGCATCTGAAAAACTTAAGTCACCTATTCCCATAATTACATATTAAAAGAAACCTTCTTAAATACACAGCAGATGGAAAAGTAACACAACTCCATGGGACAAAGCATGACTAACTGCTCTGCTCAAGCCCCAGTGAAGACAACTACAGGCTTTTCTTCAATTTCCATGGAAATTAAATTAGGTCAGAATTTTAGCCACATGAATTTCTGCATGTATATTTCAGGCCCTGGTAAAATGAAAGTGATCTGATACCCTACCTTAAAAAAAAAAAAACTCGGCCTCATGCTACCATAACGTAGCCAAACTAGTTTGTCACCCAGAAAAATTATTAAAAACATGTAAATACTCAGTCTTGGTTGCATTTTTCAAGTACAGATCATACTGCATTACCAGTGATGTGGGAAGTATCCAGCACTTTGTATACTGTTGAATCACTCTTTACTTCTCTGACAGTCACTTCTAAACAGCTGCAAATACATACAGGCTGCAGTAAAACAGATGTTTCCAAGATTTAAATGAACAATTGACACAATTTCAGTTCTCTTAAGTTGCAGTTTTACTAAAACCAGTTAAGAATAATCCTTCCCCAAAACATACTGAAAGCATGTTTATACTGAAACTGAACTTCTGTACTGATGAAGATACAAATAGTTTAGGCATAATTTAAGATAGCTCAGCAAAGGTCCCCATTTAAGATAGCTGAGAAAACACAACTTGGGAAAATTTCAGCTCTAGTCACCAAGAACTCCACTCCACCTGTGAATGCCACTCTGACCTCACTTAGCCGTCTCCCAGCTGCTTTCAAAAACAAAGGGCAAAGAACAAGGCAAAACCTCCTGTGTTTGATATTCCCTCTTAATTAGTAAGTATCTAAATTTACAAGCCACATTTTCCTTTCTACATCTCTCAAAATAAACAAAAAAGATAATACAGCTTTTCTTCTAAAGAAAAAGGTGTGCCAGAAGTGAAAAAAGGGCCTCCAGAGGTCACATCCAACCTCTGCTGTTCTGTAGCTTGACGGCTTTCTGGGATTTTGTATTTTAAAGTCAGATTGCTTTGTTCAGGCAATCACTTTGGTGTAGATTTAGATTTTAAAATGCCAAAATTAAACTGTGAATTCTGAGTTTCAACACCTACCTTTAAGTCTGTCCTTCAGAGGCTAAGGGCAGCTGAGTATAAGTTCTTTTGTTGGTCTTTCCCAGCGGAAAGACACCAAGTATTTTTTTTGTCTCTCCGCACCCCCTAACTTGCATTCAGTGAAGGAAAGTAGTAAAGGCCACAGACACAGAGCCCACCTGCAGTGGCTGCCTATCAGCAAGGAACTGATGGGCACCAGGAAGCCTGTAAGAAGTTTCTTTGCATTGCCAGAATGGCAATGTGATCAACTATTGACAGACTGGTATTACTCTGTTAGAGTGAGCTCCTGATAGCTCATTTCTTTTCTTGAGCTTGCATAGCAGGCTCCTCACACTATAGTAAATTGCCTAAATGTTCTGATATGTGCAGAGATTAGTGACTAGTCTGCTAGCACCTCTGCGATTTTAATATAAATGTTTCAGTTCTGTGGAGTGGGATTTTGTTTACTGTAGGTTAACAGTCAGCTCTACCCTTTAACAGCATACACTTTCTTATCTTGTAGGACTCCTGAGTTGGGGCCTTGGTCTTTCAAGCAGTATAAACTGGAGAAGGGATGGATTCTCAGAGATGTGCTCCACTTGCGCCTGGCAATGCAAAGAAAGCTCTTACTGGCTTCCTGGTGGCCATATGCACTATTTTCCAGAGTCAGCATTTCACAGGACTTTATTAGTATTAAACAGAAGTCATTTTAGTCTGTATAGTTTTGAAACCTGCGTTCTTTTAAAAATGGTATTTTTAAGCTCTCTAATATGTATCTTTAATCTAACAAGAACTGTATAAACACAAGAAGTATCTATTGATAAATTTATCTTATTTAAGAAGTGACCATCCACTATAAGTAAGTGGCCAGCAATAGTGTAATGAAAACTATTCAAGCGGGGGGAAGGAGGGGGAGGAGTAGGGGAAAGGGGACAAAGACATCCAAACCTTCATATTAAGCATTTTATAAATAGCTTATTTTTGTATCATTATCACTGTCTAAAAACCCCACACGCACACAAGAATGAAGTGATCTGAATACACAGTTGGAGAAAAAACATAAAATACTTCTCTTCAGGCCTTCTATAGCACACATTATTGTGTTATCATTACACATCCCTGACTCTAGAAGTTCAGATCCAGACCATGAGGAGACTTGAAGATATATGAAATGCAGATGAGAAATCTTCAAGTGTGTGAGTTAACAGCAAGCTCAGTCCTCACAGCAAACACTCTTACTCAGGGGTAAAACACCCCTTACTTCCCACAGCACAGTTCTTCACAGACCTTCTACTGGGGAATTCCTTCACCTGCAGAAGCTGTCACAAAATGGTGATTAGGCTAACTTCCAAAATGGTGCTTTTTCTCCATTCTAAAAATGTCACAGTCTTTTTATTTTCACTGATTTATTTTACTGCATCTTTAAAGGAGCCACGGAACTTTCAAGGCATATCCTTAAAGAAAATCAAGAGTATGCACAAGGGAAATTAGTGTGGCATGACTACACCATAACTGCATTCCCCAGGCAGAAAGGCCCTACAACACTTCACTAGAAGAGACCTTTTTCAAATAACCTATCAAGCAGACTACCATCAAGCCCACAGGGGATCATTCTTCCCAGGGACAAGAAACTGTAAAACTGTATTTCATTGGGCAGGGGTAGAGAGGAGGGGCGGGGGGGAAGAGGCAATCACCACCATGATTACTCACACTCAAACTGCCATAAGTATTTCTTTCATGTTCATTACTTCAAAACCCACCACCTTGGAGGTTTAAGGCATCATTAATTAAAGTATCTAACTGCACTTCCAGAACAATTCAGGAGCTACCACAGATGTAAATAAGAAACCTAGGGACTGCTAACTCAATGCACCACCACCGAGGTATGACTTCCCTGTCTTATGCTTATTTATTATAAGATGGGAAAAAAAAAGTAACACGTTTCTCTAAATAACGGCAAATATTTCCTTCAACTCCAGAAGCACCACAGCAACACAAAAGAATACAGACGACAGATCCTTTGAGTTTTACTTTTCCATTCGCTGGTTCTGAGAGAAGGCAGAGAAGCCAGGTAAAGGCAAGGAAAGCAGTGGCGGCCGTTTCGCTGGACTGTCAAGGTTACTCCTAAAACAAAGCGCTGGAGGGACACCAGCAGATCCGCTTAACGTACGCCGGCCGGTTCTGCGCCGCTCTTTACCTCACGGAGAATCTCCACAAGGAACGACGGGAGAGCCATCCCTCCCGGGCTGCACCAGCGGCCCCGGCACCGCGCAGGGATCTGGGCCAGTGTCGGAGCGGAGCCTCCCGCTGTGGGGCGACCACAGTGCCGGTTCCCCGCCGCTGCCCCACTCCGACAGCTTCCGACGGCGAGGCGGGGAAGGCTGCGCTGGCCGGCGCACCGCTCGCCTCAGCCCAGCTCCGCAGACTCCGCGGGCGGCCGCCCCGCCCGGCAACAGCCGCCTCCCTTCGAGGGCGCAGCTCCGGCCCAGCACTCCCGGGGCGCCCAGGAGGACGTCCCGGGGAGACGCCGCTGCGGAGTTGAGCGTTAACTCGCTACCCGCCTTCTCAGGGGGCTTTTCCCACGGGCACCGCGGCAGCAGGCAGCCCCAACAGGGTGGGCGCGGCGCCGCCACCGAAGGAGCCAGTGCTCCAGCAAGCGCAGCCCCTCCACCCTCACCACGGCGGCTACCACCTCGCACCTACCTTCCTGCCGGCTCGACTCCTCGGCTGGCCGCAGCGGTGCGCGAAACCCACGCGGAGCGCAGCACTGTGCCGTACCCGTCCAATCCGTGCTGTGCCCCGCGGCGGCAGCCGCCGCGCTGCCAGCGCCAACGCGTGAGGGCGGCCCCAAGTGCGCGGGCTGCACCAATCGGGGCCGCCCGCGGGCCGCCCCCCGCCCCCGCCGCCGCTGCTGTCCCAGGCCGGCCGCGAACCGGTGGCGCGGGAAAAGCGGGACAGGAAGCGAGTTTCGGAGGCGGGAGGAACTAAGCGCGTTGGGACGGGAGTTTGGGTTCGCCGGAGGGGAGGGGAGGGAACGGACGAGCCCCACACGCTGCTGGTGGCGGGCTGGGCGCCGCTTCCGCGCCCACGGGGCCCCCCGCGTAGCCTGAGTGGCGGCGGCGGCGGCGGCGCCGCACCCCGAGAGCGCACCGTGGGAGCGGGCCGAGCACGCAGCGCGGCGGCGGGCGGGGGAGGCCCGCGGGGGGCGGGTTACGCCGGGGCAGGCGGAGCGCCCGGCTGCTGCGCTGAGAGAGTTTGGACGGGCAAAGCTCCAAAATGAGCGTCTGAGGCATCCCCTCGGCGTTCTTGTGAGTTTTGCAGCGCTGAATGTGCCGAGGACAACGGCAGCACGTTCACCCCTTGTCGCAAAGCCCCCGGGGTGCGGGAGCCGGGTCTGGCTGTTCTGCATGGCCCGAAGGTAAAGCGACTCAAAGAGTGCGGGTCGGGAGAGCCCCGGGCCGGTTAGGTGCGGGAACGGCTACTCTAGCCCGTGGGGAGCTTCCTGAGAGCGTGACGTCCTGCTACAGCCTCGGGCTTCAAATAAATAACCCCAGAGGTCTGCGAAGGTAGGGAGGGTGCGACTGGAAACAGATTCTGCTACTGTTCTTTGTCTTCGGGCATCAGTGAGATGCCCAGGTTCAGCGGTGCGCTACCAGGACTGCTGTGCGTTCACTCTGGGGATGTAATGCTGGAAAACAATAAGCTGGTTAGTAAGAAAATAAACATTCCTAGCATAGCAAAATATTTTTGTACTTTATTTTACAGTGTTTATAACATTGCATTTTTGTATGAGTGTCAACTTCAATTGTAGTTAGTACAATTTCCGTTGGTTAATGAAAATGTAAGTTGGCTGCTTGGTGCGTGTGGATTTTGATACCATCATTCAATCTAAAGGTTGCTAATGTTCCAGAGTGGCAGTTGCTCACTACCGCCTCAGTTTTTCAGTCCATTGCACTCGGTCGCGTCTCTGCGCCTTTACATCTCACTTAAAAATGCTCTGAAATCCATTCAATGACTCATACTAATTTCAGTGTTTTGCATGGGTGTTGTGGAAACAGGCCAATCTACTTCAATTGTAGGCAACAGCCTCCTACAAATGCCTTGCTGCCTCCCCATCTACATGAAGAAGTTCAGCCTTTGGTGGCCTTCATTTTTCCCTCCATACTAAAACTAGGTTCCCAAAACATGGATCACTTTTTTGTGTGAATCAGGTTGCTGTTAGAGTTCAGTGGCTCCAGCATCCGTGGGCTTCTGGCCAAATGCACTGCTGTGAATAGAAAGCAGGGAAAACAGGACGCAGCTCTGAAAGCATTGTTGGAAACAAGATTGCATTTTTTCCTCACAAATTTCAGCGTTGAGACCTTCAGAGAGTTCCATCGCTGTGTTTTTCAGAAAGATAAACTTGGGAACATCCAGCTACGTATCCGTTCTTATCTACTAACTAAATACCAAGTCTTCTAAAATATAATTTTCTAACTTCTGTGCAACCATACAAGTGACACTGAAGCTCAGACAGCCGTTTAATTGCCTGATTCCAGAAACCAAGAAGAAAAAAGCCAAATATGCATTCAGAAACACTAAAGATGGCGCTTTTCAGCCTTTCAACCTTTAATCTATTTTTAATTCCTTTAGTTCTAGTGTATTTTGGTGGGGTTTCACTCTTTGGTTTTGTTTGTTTGATTGATTTTTTTCTCTCTTTTTCCTCCTTGGAAGTTCTCTAGAGTCAGTGTATTTCAGAACTTGAAGTCCAGCTTTTAATTTTGCAGTTACTCGAGCCTTTCAGATGTGCCTCACTCTTGCTTCCATCATCTTTTGAACTGTTACTATTTAATTTCAGCAAGTTGATTGTTGCTGCTAGAAATGCCAAATTATATGGTGGACTTTGGTTTATAGTTAAGCATATAGTCTTTCATTTAAAATGGCTTGTACTGTTCTTGTGAAATGTCTAGCTCAGTGTCCTTGGGCTTGTCAGGCTGAGCAGCGTGCTTCTGCTCAACCACAGTTCTCCTACAACTGGATAAATTTATTAGCTAGACAGATTTAGCACACCAAAACTGTCCAGCAGACTTCAGTTTTCATGCCAAATGGGTCTAGGCAAGCAAGTGGGTTTACGCATGTAAGTAGCCCTAAACACAAAAAAGATCTGTCAGTCAGCCATGTAAAATTATTTGAATGCCTAGAGGCTAGGATAATATCTGTTGAATTAAAATTAATAAATTTGAGAGATTATTGTCCACAGCAGAATGCCAGACTTCTTCACAGTTTGCCATCTTCATAGTGGAACAGGACGTGTTTGTGCCTCTCCTACCCCAATTCGTAGTCTGTTATCTCAGTACAAACTAACCGTACCTCTAATGTAAACATTCCTTGCAGCAGTCTCTGGCCAGGAGGCAGAGCTTAAACCTGGGAAGCCATGCTGTCTTAAACTATTTTAACTAATTCTGTCAAAATACTTGTCTGAGAGCCGTAGCGTTTGCAAGGTTGAGATCTGAGAAATAAACTTTGAGCTTGCCTGTATGTTCTATAATCCTGTGGGATCAGGAAAGAGGTTCAGACTTGGGAAGATTCTTCTTCCATCAGTTCCACCAGGACAGAAATGGAATGGAGATACTGGTGGTTGTCTGGGTCTGAGACTCAGCTCTGAGAATTCAAAAGCAAAACTTGGCCTTTGGTCCAGGAGCACGTGAGACACTGGAAGTGGCTTGTGTGCAAGACACTTAAAATTACATTTCAGACAATAAACTGCTTCCGAGAAATATGACCTCAGAATTTAGGCTAAAGAAGTGTCATGCAGGCCTGGAGAGCAGGAAATCTATTATAGCTATGCAGTTGAACCACTGGAATGCCTAGGAGTGTCACTGATAAACAGCTCGATAAAGGACTAATGAGCAGGATGTCTGCAGTCCATCACAGCATTAAGTATGCAGGATACCTGAAGCATTGTATGTGAAGTAATGTGCAAACATATTTAAAGATTTGTAGCATAAACTGAATGCACAAGGCTGCTAATGACAAGTGCTGGTGTTCGTACTTAGTACATAGCTAAAGTATTTAACCATTTTAAATGCTTCACAGATGCAAGGCAGGGATAATAACTTGTGAGAAAGTGCGCGATACGGACTATACATGGAAGGGGGCTGTGTCCTGGGCTTTTGAATTTCTCAGGCTGCATTGCTAGGGAAGCAAGAACTGTGTTCTGCTGCCATCTGCATATGGCGCTTCTCTTGCTTACTGTTCTTGCCCTCTGATCAGAAAAACCCTCATGGCAAGCCCAAGTCTGTGATTAAAAGTAATGTAATTGGGTGAGTCAGGGAACTTGGTGGATGGCTGGGGCAAGCAGTAGGGCAGCTGATGTACCTGTTGCCCTGTGGAGGGGCAGCCAGCCTTGAAGAGCCAAGAGGTGGGGTCTATAGAGAGCAGACAGCAGTGGGGGTAGAACCTTGTGCAGAGAGGGTAAAAGCAGAAAGCAGTCATCTGTGACAAACAGCAAGTATATAGCAAAACTGCAGTATATCCCCAGTGTGTCATCTGAAGGACCATTACCCTGTTTATTCTTTTTGTTTCAGAATGAAATAAGCAGTATTGCTTTTTCTAGTGATGAAAGAATGCATCTATATGTAAGAAAGTAAATGGACAGAATTGCATCTGGATTTTTTTTAAAAGATACAAATAAATTTTTAACATAAAATTATAATTCCCATTGACCTTGCTGTGTCCTATTTTCCTCTGAAAATGCTCAGTATTAGCAAGCGTTGCTTAACAAAAATAAATTCAGTACAATCTGGTCCACAAAATTAATATTATTTACTAGTGTTTGCAAGAAAAGCAGTACGTATCTATGCACTGCAAAATTGATAAGTCTGTATTAATAGATACAGACTTCTTAGTGGTAATAAGGTCATTTAACAAATTGCACTCACCCCTTTGTTACTCACAGAGGGAGCACTCAGGAATTCTGCACTTCCTGTAGCAGGTAGCAAAGGATGCATTCCTTCTCTTTTATCTTTCACTCTGCATAATAAAGAGCCCCCCAGATACCTTCTTGTATTCTTTCTATGAGGCTAAAAGAACAACCAAAAGGAATGAGACTGGGAAGAACGCTGGACTGAACAAACAACACTTCATAGAAAACAGCCTGGATATGGAGTATTCTACAGCAGGATCTATAGGATATGTAAAGCAAAGAAAGTATTTCATTGAGGGACTCCCATCTGACAGAACCATAAAACGAGAAGGAAGTTTCAGTAATTCAGAATATCAGTGAAAGTCTATGTATGTAAAGGATGCTGTTCTACAAGACTGTTTTAACTTTCTTTAAGACAGACGAAGTGAAGCACCACAAAAAGTCAAGTAATATTTAATCATAATTTTCCTGTTCACTTTGGTTTTTCACTGGTATCTTCTGATGTTTATTCATTTCCTGTTTACATGAAGAGTAATATCCCTAACTGCAAACTCTAAGCCCCATCTCCAGCTGAGATTTGAAATGTTTAATTAAATATGAGCACTGTCCAAAAGAAATAATCTTTATGTGTGTCTGTGTATGGATCCAAATCACAATTAACTGGGATGCATTAGGACTGTCCATAAAATGAAGGTTACTGGAGCTTGTTGTCACAGAATGTGCACTGAGCAGTTTAAAAATAGCCATGTAAGAATGAGATGAAGAATTGTTCCATGACCACTGATATCTCAGAAAGTTTTCAGGCACACAGCAAGGCAGCGAGGAGCACAAGTAGGCCCCAGAGGTCTTGGAAATGCTTGTGACATTTCCCTCAATTTTTTTAAAGATTCTCTCTCTGAAAAGACATACAGTGAGTTAGGCAGCAGTGGGAGCTTTAAAGGGGTTTGATTAGTGCATGCTTATAGGGCTTGGAAGACGCTAGCTTTTTATTAGATCTGGTTGGCTTAGTCACTAATTACAGGTTTCTCTTAAGCAGCAGATAAAATCTATGCATAATGTTTATGATTACCAGGCGAATGACATCACATGCTGCCTGGCCTAACAAAGTACGTGACTTGACCACAGAAATTCTAGTGTGATTTGTAATATGGTATGGGGAATGCAACATAAAATTATATATAATTTGCACAGCATGCTTTTCTGTTTATCATCACTAAATAGTTATCATAGCCATGTGTAGACTAGTGGTAAAGATCATGGAGCTGAGTATGAAATCCGAGGACTTCAGAAAGGTTAGAAACATGCTGTCATTACAGTGAATTTAAAAAGTTTTACAGTTGAGGGTTTTTTTGCTTTGGAGTCAAGAGTTCTTAGAAAGTTATAACAATTATTTGAAAAACACCCTTCATGGTAAAGTGAAGAAGATGAGACGCAGGCAGCACAAGATAATTTACTGTGATGCCTGTACAACACACTTGTGTAATGTTCTATCAGCTCTGTATTTTACTTTCCTAAATCATGTCCCAAATTAGATAAAACAACTATGTTTCTTCCTTAGAAACAAGTTTCTTTTTCTATTCAACTTGCAGCTGTGAATGAAAAAAAAAGGAAAAATCCGATTGTTTTGGGAAAGTTTTGTTCTCCCAGAAAACCATTGAGTTTTTTTTTTATTGTTGCAGCAATCCTAGACTCTAATTTTGTTTACAGTGTAAACCATTATGTGGGTTTATATTTGAAATATAAGTTGTAAATGAAATGTAGTTTCCTCTAATTAAATACTATATTTGAAAAGACTTGATAATAATGAGGAAGAGTACATTTAAAGATCGCATAGATAGATAACTGAAGATATCAAGCCAAAATCTGTCTTTGAAGTTAGCTCTGCCTTGAGTTTGGACAAAATGACCTCTAAAGATCCCAACCTAATTAAATTTTCCTGTGCTTCCATGTGTGAGTTTCATTCAAGTGTCATCCTAAAGCACTGTGAGGAGGTTCTGTCTGAGGCCAGCACAGACATTAAAAACCTACCTGGAAATGTTTTACCCTGACATGGCACTGGGGGACATGAGGAGGTGGACCAGGAATGTGGCAAGCTCTGCAAAGCTCTCTTCTGTCCTCATGGTGGTCAAGTGTCTGGTAAGACAGAGAATGTTCCTTAATGTTCCTTGTAACTTCCCATATGGTACTTTTCAAGGAACCGCTATTGTACTCTTTTCTAACTAATCTGTGTATTGCTGAGTGATCTTCAAAGTGGAGCAAAGGAGTAAAGAAAATTGCAAGGGGGCAGTTTTATTGCAACAAAAAAAAAAAAAAAAGAGAGAGAGAGAAACCTCTACTTATAAACAGGAAGCAATAAATAATGAGGCATGATTTTGGAGTACAGACCAAGCTATAAACATTCTTCACTTACCAACATTGCTGATTACATCGTCTTTTTTTTTTTTTTAATAAGAATCATCAAATAAAATCATAAAAATTGGAAAATCTTTATCTGCAGAGCAGTTGATTCAGCACTGGTCAAAACTGGGAAGAAAATACATCTTAGAGAAGCTTTAAGATCTTGCAGAATGTTATTGTCTGGAACTCAGATTTGTTGTTCTCATGGTTATGTTTACCTTTGTTTCTGCAGCCAGTCTTGACAAAGACACAAAAAGACAGATAGATATAAAAACCTGTCTCAGAAATAACTGTGTACCACCACTCCTTGGATTATTTTGATTTTTTTTTCCCTAATATGAATTTATAACAGCATTAAAATAGATTTCCTATGAGGCTTTTTCTTTGTTCTTCTCCCATCTGTCTACCTTTTGTGAGGGCACATCAAATTGAAAATAGTTTTGATGTTCTCTGTATCATAGACTTAAGATGTGAAATACTGTTAAATTCAGGGCCAAATTTGAGTCTGCTGCTGGTAAAATCACCCATAGGCTCTGTTAAGGTGTTAACACCAAAAGAGGCTCACTCATTGCCAGTGCTAGAAATTGCACTGAAATTATATTAGACACAATTGGCATGGACAGATTGCTTGGATAGGAAAATATGCATGTGGGACAATGTGCTTTTTTAGAGGATTGTTAGGAAGCAGTCCAGTTACAACCTGAAAGCTGTAAGATACATTGCTCACATCAATGACAATAAATTAAATCTTGGCTTCAGAGGCAGAAAGAATCAAATCATTGGTCTTTAGAAAGAAATTAATAGGTTATTTAATGAATATTTTTAAAAAATGTTTACATATATATCTATATTAACATCCTACATAGGGGTATAGATGTGCATGTTTCTCTGGAGACAGTTTTCTGTGTGCTTAGGGTATGTACTCTGTTGCTGTCCAAGACTGTCAGGAGTAATAGGGCTCATAACCTATACTTCAGGGAGAAGAGCCTTGGACTTCAGTCAGCTTCAGCACCATAACCATCTCAAACTTTAAATAGGTTTCCATGCATACAGCAAAGAACAGTGGCAAGCATTAATGACTTTTGAGTTTTATTTTGCATTTAATTAAATCAATTTTCAATCCATACATAGCACAGTGCCCAGCCTCAACCAGTCATTTAAAAAATCAGTTAGGTTAAGTGGCTTTGCGTATTCTGACAATGAATTAAATTCTCAGTGGGCAATTTTGCACTCGTGATTAGTTGATTAATGGCATCATTCCCTGGGAGAGCTAGTCAAACTATGTTTGCCAAAATAAGCAGCTATGCACATGCACACACGTGTATACACACACATGCACATATGCGTACATGTATATGTACAGAAAGATAAAGCAATAGATGCTCAGTTTATTTCTTTCAGAACTGGGATCTAGTCAATACTGTGGTTTTTGACCTGAGATCACTTGCCAAATAATGCAATTGACAGCACCATCAGTTTTATTTAAATGTTAAAAATGCTGATTCAGTAGCTGCAGTCCATAATACACAGACATAATAAATGTTTTGAGAGGGAATTACTGTATTTACCATACAGCATTTGAAGGATTGGAGCATATGCAATGAAAAGGTGCTTTGAAAATTTATAGTCTTGAGGACTTAAAAAAGAATGAGTGATTTTTTCCTTTATATTAGAAAATTAAATTCATTACATACCTATATATGGCCATTGATGTTAACTTCCTAAGAGGGATTATAAACTTCCCAAGTACTTGAAGTTTGCTCTTCTGAATACAAAGATTAATTTTAAAGTGAGGTTCATTCTGAAAAGCTTTCATTCTCTGTATAATGGTAACAATATTCAAGCTGACTTCCTTTCATGTCATTATTAATGTTCCTTATAAACATTTCTTAGGATAAATTAGGCAGACCTCCTTTGCAGTTTTGGGTATTTGTTATATTTGCTTGCTTTTATGTCTAAAGGTAACCTTCCTCCCCCCCCCCCCTTTTTTTTTTTTAGGTTAGAGGGAAAAAAAAAAAAAAAAAAAGAAAATATTTTTGCAACCCCTGTCTCCTAAGACTTGATTCCCTGTAAGGGGAAGTAGATGAAAGCAATCAGGCCAAAAATTCCTAAAATGAAAAGCACAGTTGAGGAACAGGAAATCATGAAATGATATATTCTTGCTAATATCCAAATCCTAGTTTTAGTGTTCCATGAGTGAGAATATTACTGCAGCTAACTTGTGTTTCCATTGCATGATCAATGTTATTGATAACTGAAGGGTGTGCTGGCACTGCTTTGAAATGTGCATTTTACTTCACTGTGTGCTTGCAGCTGCCTAATTTTAGTGAGGTTGTTTCTATTTTCATCTTGTAATCTTCCCAATTTTGTATTAATTTTCCTTTCAGTAAAGTAAATGTTTTGTATACCAGTGCAAAATACAACTGGAAAAACAGGGGTTTTTTCAGCCAAAGTTTTTCATACGTATACAGGATTTAAAAACCCAACAAAACTACAACAAAACACTTTCCTACTGCTTAAAGCCTGTAAACCAAAACCAGAAGACATTTTTTTCTTTTCAGCTGGCATCTTTTATTTGGATATGTTTAATATTCTTCTGTGCAACAGTGCAGATGCCAGTGATGGTAAAGCCTCCTACCCAAGATAATGAAGAGTACACTGCAATAATACATAGTATGATATACAGATAACCACACTGTGTCCTTTAATGGCTTAAGGCAGTTTAAATGAAATAAATTAAAAACTTCATGGATTTTTATTTATGTTTCAGAACACATTTGATTTCAATATACTCAGTGATCTGTGATTTTGTTCTTAGGTGTTAATAATGAGAACTCTGAGTCAGGGAATTATAGCTAGAATGAGTGTTTAACATAACAAAAAGCTAAATTAAACTAGGGAAAAGATTTTAGGAGAGAAAGGGTTCTGTTGTTACCTAAGGCCATGCATCTATGTTCATTTAAAGAGGATCCCTGTGCCCTCAGATCACTAAGTAGTACAGATTTGAATACGACCAGGTATGAACTCAGAGAGCACATCCTATGGCATTTACCTCTGCGTGCCCTGTGGGAGTGTGGGCTGCTGCTCCAGATTGTCTGGTATTTTTCCTCTGCTCATAGACATGGCACATTGAGGAGGCTTTTGGCGGCTGTTTCCTAGGCTCTCCTGTTGCTGTGCTCAGCCCTGCAAAAAAAGCCCCTGATAAAGAACTACCTTACTATCAGGACACCATTACCTTTCAGCCCCATCATTTCCAGAGTGCCTTTTAGAAGCCTGTGTGGTCTGCAACCTAACAAGTAGCCGTACATTGATAATGGAGCTATGCAGCCACTGAACAGTGAGCACCATTTCCTGCTCTCCAAAAACTGCAGCATGGTAAGCAGGCAGCAGAGCTGGCAGTGCCGCCAGTGCATCTGACTGCCAGATGTCTGTCTCATAAACATCCAGACACCTACACCAGACAGTGTCTGGACCCTGAGGAAGATACTGACTGAGTGCTGTAGGGTGGCCGTCAATTAAGGGACAGTTTGCAGATGAAAGAGTCAATGCCCACACACATAAATCTGTGCTGAGTTCACAGTACTTCAGCTTTACTGCTGAAGTAGACAACTGACATTTCTGACAACTAGTAAGCCTACTGTTGACTATCACATGACAAAATAATTCAGGAGGTGGCATTCACCAGTTTGAAAGCTCTTGCCCATAATCAATGTGAGTGGCAGATACAGAAGGGATCATCTCTTGTGTTTTCTCACCCCAGTAGTATCTGGGTTACGTATATGATGTTGCCAGTATTATCTGTTCCTTTTAAACCTGTTTTGTACCAGTCAGCACACAGTAGAGGAGGACCACTTACTCAAAAACAAGCAACTTAGACAATAACTGGCCTAATCAAAGTGTTCTGGCATTTGTTATAGTTCTCCCATGTCTCTTGACGAGCTACTTATCCTGGCAGCCTGAAGCAAAGCAACATTGAAATCACTCAGTATTTATTGGGCTTTCTAGGTTTTCAAGATGTTAATTAAGTCACTAAATTTTCCTATGGCCCTCTAATAAAAAAAGTAGTTGTTACTTAATGCTTATTCAGATTTCAGTGATAGGTAGGGAGATTTTTCAATACATAAGGGTTGATTAAAAAGCCCAAGATGTCCCTAGAGCTCTGGGACTGTAATTAGATTTCTCAAAACCCACAACTGATCAGCCTAAGACAATTGCTGGAAATTGAAAGCAAGCTGAACAAAGAATGTGTATTGAATTGACATACTAGCTATTAATATTAGAACAAATATGTTCTCCTAAGTTAATATTATTGAAGTCCTTTACATAAGTGCTACTGATTCTGATGCTGTGGTGCTTGTGCGTAATCACTAGAAGAAATTAAAAAAAAAATAAAAATAATCTGATTTTTATATAATTTTTATTTACAGGACTTTGAGGACAGAACACAGTGACAGGACAATAGGTGTGTTTGCTTAAAAGTAGACTGTCACTTTGTAGTGTGCGCAAAATATTTAACAAATAAAGTAATGTCATTGCAGGGGGAGAAATGCTTAAATTATAAACAAATCAGTCAAGTTTTTAACAGTTGGGAATTGGCACTTTGTGTTGTGACAAGTCAGCTAGGAAGAAAAATTGTGTAGAGAGAATAGATATTACATAATGTGATTTTTATTTTAACAAGCATATAAAAATCATGTTTAGAATGAAGGTGCTGCATACTAAGATGCCACATTACCAGCATTTGATTCTCATGTGAGCAACAGTTAATTCCATTAGAACACAATTTTGCTGCCTGGGCTGAGAAAATACTTGTTGATGTTGCATTGTGTATGAAAATCCCCTCTCAAATGTTAAAAACATAATTTGGTTAATGAGCATACAAGAGTACTAAAGCCTGTGTTTTGCTTTGCTTCAGAAGTGTAGAAACCTGCAAATAAAACACAATTGCTTTAAAAGCATACTGTGTTTATGATAAAGAACATACACTTTCCTGAGCAGATGAAGGATGGGACAGGAACTCAGGCTCTCAATTTTTTGTGCTAGACAAGCCTAACAATAGAATATTTTACATGATTACAATATCACAGAACAAAGATCTAAAATTCCATACTCAGATAAATGGGCAGCATTATTAAATCAGAACTGTTTTTGTAAGATGTCTTCATAGGCTATTGTGTGCGACACAAATATTTCAGTATGTGGCCATATTTTGAAAACATTTCATGCTTTGCCTTAGATGATGATAGGGGACTATGGGGGTGTATTTTTATTTTTTCCAGTGAGAAAGCTTAGATGCCTCTCTTCTAGGTAGCTGAACTCCATACTGCAGGTTTAGGTTTCTGAAGAAGACAGCATGGTTATGCTAGGTATTCCTTTAGAGCAGGAAAGACTAGAAAATGTAAGCAACAGGAAAAAGGGAAGGAAAGGTCTGCTTTTTCTTCTCTTGTTTAAGACAATCTGCTAATTTATTGCATCTATCCTAGCAAGAGCTCTGCACAAGCTCCTTGCTGACTCTCTTGCCATCTTGGAACCTCTGAAATCAGTGTCCATACCTGCAACAGAGGTGCTTTGCCTACTTCTGTTCCTTAGGCAGACTGAGAAAGTAAGTCATGTACTTACTACTTGGGAATTTTTCAATTGTAATACATTTTTCTAGACTTCCATGCTACCAGAGTTGGTTCTGCATGTTAAGTCCCTTTCCATGTGGCAGTAATTCTGCTGTGGACTACCAGCATGGAGAAGCCATGAGAGAGATTGCTGAAATAGTGCTCTCAACATGTACCCCAACACATTGTGCTACTCTTGCAGGAAAATGTAGGTGAATTCTTCCTTAGGGATTTTGCTGCCAAATTTGAATATGTGTCTTGGCCATTCTGGAAGTGAGAAGAGAGAAGATAGCTTTGGATGAAAATGTGAAAAAGCATGCGGGATTGACAAGGGGGCAGAGAAACAAAACCAATCGCTCTAGAACACGTTCTGACACCAGGATATATAACATCTTCATCAAACATTAGGTGATTTTGCATTTTGCAATCTGCAATCTCAGAACAGGACAGATTGCTACTGCGTGTAGTTCAGGTCTTGGTGGAAGCTGGAAAGTGTGGTGGTGATCAAGGCATCTATGGGAACTGCCTAAGAAATTTTTATATGCCAAATATTCCTGTATAGGAATATGATGGAGGCATTCATAGTCTGAGTAAAAAAGGTCTGTCCTGTCCATGTTCATCAGTTGCTGGTTACCTGAGACATGGGGTTTGCCTCAGAAAAGAGAGGTTTGGTTTTCATCCTCAGAAAAGAAAGGCTTGGTTTTCATCCTCAGAAAAGAAAGGCTTGGTTTTCATCCTGCTCATGTGGCTTGTTTGGTGCATGTAAGGGTAGCTGGGACTAACATGAAAAGAGAGGGGAGGGTCATGAGGAGGTCATAAGGCTTGGGAGATACTTCTACAGAAAGCAGATATTGCTGTCGGATAGATATACTAACGCTGGGAAAACGGACTAATAAGCACATTTGAGCCTCTGATAGTATGCCAAAGAAAGACATAGCTATTGAAGAAGACATCAAAATTACCGCTGATTTGACTAAAACAAATTTTCTCTTACTGCTCCAGACTAGCAACACACGGACATGTTTTTGCAGAAATCAGCTAAGTAGTCCTTTCCCCAGACTCCTAGACCGACTGTTTATAGGAGGGTGGAGAGCCTGTTCACAGCAATTGTCTCTGCTTCAGCAACGAGAACCAGAATTCCTCATACTCACTGTGCTATGGTGCTATAATTATCCCTCAGTACTTGATGACTAATTTGAAGCCAAGCACTCTTAGAGGCTGTCCAAGTAATATTTTAAGTATATTTTTAGAATATATGTTGTCTTGGTTGGAAACAAAATTAATGGAACTCTGGTAGTTCTTACTACCTACCTCTAATGCACATTCTGGATACAAATAAGCAGCATTTAATTCCAGTTTAAGTTTATGAAAAATGCTTTAGCCTGGCTATATAGGTTGCAATTTCTGTAATTGGTAAGGGCACCTCGCATTTCAGTCGCATATTAATCTGGAGAATTCTGTTGCTAATAAATCTCTGCCTAGAACCGCTGTGAGAATAAATATTATGGCTGTTTCCTAAAGAGCCATAGGTTAAGGCATAAAGATGCAAATTAGGAAGAGAAATAAGAATTCTTTGAGTCAACCAATAAACAATGCTTTTCCTTTTTGTGCACTTTGCAGACAGTGAGATGTGAAATACCAGCTTAATAGCCATTTTTCTTTCTAAATCCAACTAAAGTAATGATGAGCGTGTAGAAAAAAAAGAGGAATTTATGGTGTATAACACAGCATGGCAGGTCACAAATATTCCAGTTTCTAAAAGCATCAGCCTAATACTTCCCTGCAGCAGAGGCAGGACCTTTACTTTTCTCAGCATATGCATATTTTCCCTAGGGGATATCTATGAGTTTGATACTCCTCTCTGAATACAAAGGATCCAGAGTTCTTTCTGAATGCAGGCTGCAGGCATGCAACCTTTAGCAGTTGCCACTCCACTGAGAGCAAAATCATGAATCTCATATTCCTTGAAAGCACTTTCTCTTCTGTGACCCAGAAGCAGGCCTTCTGTGATCAAAAGGAAATTATATCTGGATTTTGAAGTCCTGCCAAGAGCCCATTTTGGGCTATAGAAATAGCTTTTCTCTGTATCAGTTTTTCTAGATGCTTTGACATCATTTGATGGATTCACAGCTTCTGGGGCTGTTCTTTTAGGGAAAAGTACAGTCATCTTCCTTCAGTCTCCAATATAAAGGCTTAAGGGTAAAGCACCGTAAATAAAAATTAAACACCAATCTTTTTCATATGTTACAAGACAACAGGAGAAGCTAATTTTTTGAAGATGGCTCCACTGATAGCTATTAAACTTAAAATTTTGGTTTTAAACCTCCAGCTTAACTGATCTTCCAGAATCTAAAAGTGAAAGTATCACATAATGCCCTGGTTCTTGTCCTCTTCTGCTACACATGTGCTATCAGCCACTGCAAGGATTAAACAGAACTTTGCACTGACCCTGTGTAGCATTCCTTATACTTTATTTTTCAGTTCCTGCACAAACAGTGAAAAACACAGTAAGAAAACTCACCAAAAAAAAAACAAGTAAAACTAATAAATTATTTCAAGACTAATGGTATATAAAACTGGAAAAATTATGAACAAATTGAAAAGGAAATTAGATTATTTATTTTTTAATTTCATTTTAATGATGTAATATGAAAGAGGCAGGCTAAAAGAAAGTAAGGGTTTTTTTTAATATTGCAAAATAGTTCTGTAAGGGCGCATATTATCATGCAGGATTAACTTGCTTAGTTTCAAGATAATCATATTCCATTTCCTTTCAATCAAACTATTTTTTGTATGCCACTTCTTATGAAGGTCAGGGTGAGGATCATAAATGATATGAAAGCATTTCTGTGAGTTACTTGTACTGTGAATCTTCCAATGCCATAAAGTACTGGAGAACTCAACACAGTGTCATCAGCTGTTTATTTTACCTAGCATTTGTTTTACCTGCCTATGCTTTGAAGGAACTTACAAGCCAGCTAAAGTCTGTATCATGGCACAGTATAATCTGGAAGTATATATATATGCATATAGTATATAGATATCTATGTATGCTATATATTATATTTTTATATAGTGCGTGTATATATATGTCTGTATAAATATATAGGCAAACTCAGAGACAGAAAACAGACTGCCTAGAAAATTAAAATTTAATCCAGGCATATTCAAGTGAATGGGAACACTTCAGCATAGTCAGGAATTTCACTTTGATTGCTCCCAAACAGGACTGGAAGGAACCACATGTGCAATCTGGTTCATCCTTCCTACAATGACAGCCAGCGAGGCAGCAAAATATTTGTTCAGACCTCCAAAACTGCTTCACAAACCCGCTACACAAACCCCTATATGCTTCCATATACCTCATCTCTACCTGCTGCTGCCAGTAGTGTTACGTAGTTGATTAGCTTGGATTTGCAGAGAGCTATCAGATATAGCAACATAATTATTCATGAACTGTTAGGGGAAATTTGGGGTTCAGTCTTATATATTTTATTATCACATACTCAATTTATTTTTTCCATGCTCTTTCTTTACCTTTTGCTTTCCAAATACATTTGGGAAATACAGAAATTGAGCGGCTTGTAGTATAAAGCTTAGCTTTTAAGCTTTCAGCCTGGCTTCCTTTCCACTGTCTCCAGTATCTGCAAATGTGCAAAATGGAAATTATGATCTGTATAAACTAACTGCCACATTTATTTAAGTCTGGTTGATTTCAGAGAAGCGTCACTGTCAGATGTGAAGCAAGCAAGCAGATAAGTACTGACCTAAAGAGACTAGACAGCTACCTAGTTAGACACCTGTGCAGTGTAGTCTAATACCCATATCTGAAAAATCACAGCCTCATGCTTGCAAGCTCACAAAGGAACCCAACATATTGAAAGTTATGTGAAATCTTAAAGAATTATGTACAGTAAAAAGTGCATTCCATATGGCCCTTATACATTTATTTAACGCCTGAAAACACATTAGATGATGATTGAATTTTAAAAACAATCAAGAAAGCTGTATCTTGAAGATTTGTATTTCTACAGCAGAGAAACATTTCATCCATGAAGAATACAGGAAAAATGAGGTTCAAATGAAACACCTAATAGTGCAAGTCTTTATGCAAAGTAATTTATTCATGGACAAGAATCTCAGCTGTTATTCATCTGAGATATTTCCAGTTGCAGATTATCTGGGTGTTAGTTGCAAGTATTAACCCCTCAAATGGTGTTATACTCAGAAAAGGTATAATATACAACCCTGGTTTGTCGAATATTCATTTTCTCAAGACTTTCTGGACAGATTTTTGTCATTTCACAAGTATGAAAATTTTTCTTTCCCACTCATTTTTCTTCCCCACCTGTCAGATTTACAAACTCCATCTGGAATCTGGAAAAAGCAATCTGTTCATTCCTTCCACTCCCCTTTCTAATGAGGACTCTGCATACTGAGCTAAGCTGACAATTTTGATGATGTAGAAGAAAAGCTGCAGTCCAGATCATTCTGCCATAGCTGTATTGATATTATAACACAGAAGTAAAAAAAAAAAAAAAAAAAAATAAAATTATTTGGCATTAAAGTAAGTGTATGTGACTGTACAGCATGCAAGAGTGTAGATTCAGAGTAATAGAAAATCACACTTTACAATGAAATTTTTCCTGACCATAATCTCTGCAGGTTGGTTTATTAATGTATCTCATTTTATCAAATTCTCAAGATGTCTACAGGTACTGAACAAGCAGGTACCTTTATCTGCAACAGAAAGAAAATGTCACTGTACAGCTTCAACAATACAGGAGTGATGTAGGAAACTAGAATGCCTTTTTTCAAGGGAAAAATATACCATTCTTAATTTGTCCATATAGCATTCTTGAAACATTTATCTGACTGTTGAGCTCTGCTGTGAGTATAAATACTGCATTCAGTATTTAATTTCGAAGAAAATTCTGCTTTATGAAATCACAAAATAAATAGGAAAGAAAAGATGGCTGTCATCTTAAATGACAAGCTCATAGCAGCTAGGCTCTTTTGGGAAACTGCCAAACATCAGTTACCTCCCACATACGTCACTGCAGTTCTAACATTAAAAAACAGACATTAAAGTTATGTAAATATATCCAATTTTCTGAGGTACAACAAGTATTAACAGTTTCACATTCATTCATTTAAAAGCATATTGGAAAAATAAATCCAATCTGTACTGACATCTGTTATTTTACGGTTTTTCTGTTAAAATGTTACAGCTATAAAGCGGATTTTCCTTTCTGAAAACTACTGAAAATTGTAAATATTCTTTTATTTATTAAAGAAAACAATAGCAAAATAGTTTACAGAGGTGAGATAAGAGGTAATTAGGAGATACTCTCTTTACTGTGTTTATTGTATATTTGTGGGCAGAATGAACATAAGGGACCATATCACAAATATCTGACCATGACAAAAACAATAAAAAAGAAGATATTAATAATGAAATTCTATAGCCTGTGTTTCCATAATGTGAAAAAAGGTGATTTTACATACTATAAGCACAGAGAGGCAGATAAGAGGCATAACTGGAATCGTAATAGGGTTATTACTTGACTCATACCAGTAAGTAACAAGCAAAGCATTAACATACATTTTATTTTTCAATTTCCTTGTCATATGCATTAACGGGTATGGAAGGAATTCATACAGCTTCATTAAATGACAGCTGTGCCCTGTCCCTTTACACCACACTCGCATTTAAACTCAACACGGAGAGCAGTGCCACGTTCTGAACCGCCATGTTCACTTTCAATGCCTGTCTCTCATATTGGGTGCTATCTTTAAAAAGAAAAAAAAAGGGGGAATGTCATTCTTTTTCATGGTCTGTCAAGATTCCTAGACTTGGCTGTAAAATGGAAGCTTTCTACACTTCGAGTTGCTAAAGATAAAAATTCCTATTAAAAATTATTTGTATAGGAAATGAAGTTTTTCCACCTCAGGAAAACTGGGAAGTGAACAAAAACCAAACCAAAACAAACCAAAACCAAAACCAAAAACCAAACTAAAAACCCTCAAAAAATCCACCCAAACAAACAAAAGCTCCAGGTAAAATAAAAAAATTCCCAGCAAATCTTTGGGGTTTTTTTTTCCAGCACTGGTGAATTTTTTTATTATCTATTTTTGTTTATTTTTCTCTTTCTTCTGGGGGAAAACATATATATGTGTATGTAAACTTTCATTTGCAAGCCTATTTACTCAGTCTATTTTGTATAAAGGAGAGTCCTGAAACATAGTTTTTGCAAGCTTTGGCTACTTTCTAAAATTGGTGGTTTATATTTTTAAATTTGTCAGCAATATATAAAGTATGCACCACAGGAAGACTCCTGAAGAAATTGCATTTTCTTCTCTGATATCATATCAGTTCCCTGTATTAGTAGATTTAAAATCCTTTCAGTTATACATACTTCAATATTACCTTCCATGGACAAGGATTAATATATTTTGAACTAACTTCACTAATCATTAAGTAGTAATTTAGTAATCAATTAGATGTAAATTGCTGATACTTGCTGTTAGTTCTCTAAAGATTTCTTCCATAGCATATAGCCTATTACATGGGCACAAATGATTCATAAAAAGGACATTTTAAGAAATTATTTGCCTGTTTGATATTAGTTTCAGTGTAAGTGCCATTCCACTCTTAGGTCCCATGGTAATTAACACTTACGAAAGGCAACAATAGACTAATAGACTAAATCAGGTTCTAATGCTATTTTTTTGTTGTTTTACTGAATGCCTAAAAAGCCATCCCTCTTGGAGGATTAAATTTGATTTGTTCAGGCAAAAAATTACTCTAATATTCCACATAATTTATGGGCTTAGTTCATCAGTGGAACAGCTTTCTCATACTCAAATTACCTTTTCCAGCTCACATCTTATTAGGATAGGACAGCAAAAGACACAAAAAATACTCCTTGCTCACAGACCTACGTATCATGCAGGCTCAGTCGCAGGCATTATAGACACAAGAGTGTGAAAACATGACAGAAAGAGCAGATACTATTCTCCCTCTCAGCTTCATACATTATCAGAGAACAAGCTGTAGAGACAGAAGCACATCACTCTTCTTGAGTGTTGCATTATTGAGTGTGTTTTCCTCTTAAGATATGCATGACCATTGTTTTATATGGGCAGGCCTTGTGCTTAGCTCAGTTAGAAGATACTTTGGTTTTTAGCCTAAGCTTAAAAGATGTTGAAGAGGCTCCAGCAGTGTGAAAGTGGTTTTTTATTTTGAAGTATTTTGAAAATAGTTTCATTTCTGTTAAAACACACTCTTAAATCACAGCTTTTATAAGAAGTTGCATAGTTTGTCCTGTGTGACTTAAGAACCAGTAGCAGATGCAGGAAGCCCCTCAGCAAATGTTGGTGTTCTTCATGTAACAGAATTAACTATAATGTGCTTTGCCTGGGCAGACCAACATCTCAGTATAGGAGGTCTAAGAGAATACCTCATTTACTCTTTCATTACATCCTAACCTGGGACCACTGAGGTCCCAAAATCACCACAAAATTTAACTGTCCTATACTGTTCATGACAGAGATCAGAAGAATACAGAGAAGACCTGGCATGCTCCTTTGCATATTTTGCCCACTCTTCAAAAAATAAATTTTATGATAGTTGGAGAACTCTGATGTGAACCAGTTTTTCATACGCCATTTTCTGGTCTATGAAGTTCTGCAGTGTACCTTGTTTTCCAGCACACACAGCAGTAGGGATCTCAAATCAGTTTTAGTGCAGAGCTAGGTAGCTGGTTACCAGTTCTGTTCTCATGTACAAAAGATGAGATCCTGTTATGGTGAAGTTCATCAGTATCTTTCTGTCTCTTTAATGCTACAGGAAATCTGTAATAGGTTATATTTTATTGTGATTGGTTACTGGCACATAAGAATCAAAATACACTTGGTTTCATTTCTTATACAAGGTTTTAGTCAATAAAGGAGATGATCAACAGTATGAAAATGCTGTCTGAAGAGAAAATATTTCCCTTCCTAAGGGAAGCTTTATGCCACACTGAAGTAGCAGGTAAATGAAGGTTTCAGTTAAATAATTTTATAGATTGTGCATTTGGCTATAGGAATTGTATTTTGCTGTTGGAGCTGGCACTGCTAGCAAGAAGAATCTCCCACAGAAAATATTATAATGACACAAGAGAGAAAAGGAAAAGACAGTCTACATCTCCCTAGTTAGAAACAGCAACCTGTATGCAGCAGCTACACAGTGTTAACTGGCCTCATAATACATTCTTCTAGCTTCTGCAACTGCCAGAAATGTCAAGTCAAAAAAAGTTAACGTAAGATTTTTCCTGCTCAGCAATCCATTAGGAGCTACTAGAAAGCAAACATTAGTTTTCATTTGATATATATCTGTTGAAGAACTTTCACTGTAGCTTATTACTCACATAATTAAATTCTGAACTGATGTATAAGAGGTAAATAAATGTCGTGACCAACAGGATGCCTGGGTTCATTAGCTGACCAGGCTGGGTAATCTACATATAACTGAGAAGGTTAAAAGAAGATCTTCAATCCTAAAGCATCACTGCATGGATGAAAATTGTGCAATTCAGGCTAAAGAGCAAGAAAAAATCATGTAATATAGCAGAAAAAACTAACAATAAGACAGAAGTAAGTTATTGCAGCTTACCCTTTCTGATCCTTACTGGCTGTTTGTCTGATTTACTTGCTTAGATAATCCTGATAACAATAAATACTGGTAATAAAAAGTCAACCTGTCAATTATTTTGGAAAATACTCAAACCAGCAGAGCAAGCTCCTACCACAGTCTGAATCTGGTATTTCTCAGCAGCCATTTCAGCAGTTACGGGTCACCACTCCCACCTAAAGAAGCCCTGCTCACTCTTTATCTGTGTACTCCCTGCTCTCAAGGCTCAGTTGTGTCAGAAGATTGTTTGTGTGTCAAAGTAATGAATCGGATGCAGGATCTGATCTAAGAGAAAATGATTCCTCCCTCTCTTCCTCCCATTTTTATCAACTCAGCTGTCTGACCCAGTTCACCGTATGAACACACACAACCATTTGTGCTGGTGTATGGGATGGGAGGAATGAGGATAGAAGCATGTATTTAGTGCTTACCAGGAATGCTTTTTCCAGTATCCATTCCAGTTTATTCTTACTGCAAGTGCTTGTTAGACAATGTAGCTGACTCTTTAGTAAATTTGATCTAAAATTTAATTAGTGCTTTGACTTTGTGCTTATATACATTTTCAGGGATATTTTTGTCAAAAGACAAATTATAAAAGTCACCAAATTGATTAAATATTATTGATATACTGTAACTACAGATATAGTGTATGTTTTAATATACTTCATGAATTACTTCAGAGAAAACATATGAACCACGATTTGCCCTGATTTGCAGTAGCAACTAGTTCCTTCCTGCTTCTAGGGTTTTTATTCTCTTCTTTGAAAAAATCTCTCTTTTCTGCCTGACATTACCTGCTTAACCTCCTCAGAGAATAACTGTTCTGGGGATACATCTCTTAATCCTTCTTTCAAGCATTCACCCTTCACAGTTTTCAGCTCTGTCAGCACCATTATTTCACCTAAAAGTCTTGAATGGCTATCCAAGTTTCAGAATTGCTCTTTTCTATGTAACACATCTTAATTCAGGCAAAGTCATAACTCCTCCCCCAAACAAAAAAGCAAAAAATAAAAGTAAACCGACAGCTGTACTGTGGAAGCTTGAATCCAGCATTGCCAATTAATGCTTTCTAAAGCTACTAACTGGGCTTACAAATTTGGGGTTCCAGATGGCGTTTTGTCTTTTTTCCTTTTTAAATTTGCCTTTTATGGGGTCACAGTCTTCAGTTTTTCATTGAAGTAATGTGAACAGGATCCTACTTTTTATGCCATAAAACCTGAGGTTCCAATGTAACATAGATGCCAAGTGCTAGAGTTAAAAAAAAACGAAAGTGTGCTAGATAATGTAGATGTCAAGGTGAATCACAAAACTGTAATTTTATTAATATATTGCTATTACTATATCTGGAAAAACATCATGAAATTGCTGGTAACCAGCACAATGAATACAGAATTTCAAATACCATCTGGTCTGTAGCCTAGTAGTTCTGCTTGTTCTGCTTTTCAGTAACTCTGTTTACAGTGCTGCAAACAGTACCCATTTCCTGTAGTTAGTTACGCACTTTAATTTCAAAGTTCAGTTTGATTTATGAAACTCTTTAAAGTTTGATCGAGTCTGGAAAAATACCATCCTGGAATGGGGGAAAAAATAAAGTATTCCTAAAATGAAAGTCATGTGATAGAGAACAAATTACCAAAAGATATATTATAAACATGAGTTATTAGCATTACAGAAGAAGGATTTTTTCTTTGAACTGAGTTGCTTTATATTTTCCACAGCTCATGCTCAGAGTGAACAAGTAAAGCTGAGCATGGGAAAGGGGGGAAGAAAGGTATTTTGTTTCTCACTACCTGAATCTATGTTAATGGGCAATGAATTAAATTAATTTTCCCCAAGCCAGTCATTGGTAAGTGATGTCTCTGTCTTTTTCTCAAATTGCAATCTTTCTTATCCAGCTTTCTTCCCCTGTCGTGCTGAGTAGGAGTGAGCAAGCAACCAGTTAAACAGTTTTCAACTTTCGTGCAGTTCTGCCTGTGGAGGACATCTGACTCATCACAGTTCCTTACAAAACTTTTGAACAAATGTATCAGAGCATTAGAAATAAATATCCAGGTTGTTGCAGGGCTTCATTGCAATTTTCCCCAAAGTATTTGTTGGCATACGAAAGATGCTGGTAAATAAACTGCCGTTAGAGCTAAAAATAAATACTCAAAGACTGATACCCTGAATTTTTCATCACTGTAGCCTTCCTTAGAGAATTTCTGCTGCAAAGACAATGGAAAACTAGTTTTGTGTATTGAGCCTAATGCATATTGCATATAGTATGATGAGAATTAACATGTGGTATTATTACATGTACTTTTAATGCAATGTTTTGGTTTAAAGAAATATGTTCAGTGCTGTGCAGAAACAGCTTAAAGAGGAGGCCGAGTGAAAGAAGGCTTATACTCTGCCTTGGTTTCTGACCACAGACAGTTCGTGAGGCAGAATTTTTGCATATTGAAGCTGATTTGAGATACCAAAAGAAAATTATTTTTTATTTGGTGCTTGATCACATAGGTTGGAAGTGTGGTTTGTGCATGTAAGCAAAATAAGACTATATTTGGAATCAGTTATTGAAATCTGGGTACTGCTTTTTAAAAAAGCAATTGTTATGTGTTATGTTATATCTTTGACCATCAAGGGAAGAACTGACTTGTTTTAGAATAAGAAGTGAAAAAGAGAAACAGTGCTCACATTTCTGGAGAAAATTTATTTATCCATAAATAGAAGTAGCTGTATTTCTCTTTCTTTTGTGCTTGGCATAGGAAAGTATGTTCATAAGATAGCACGGGGCATATCTGTTGTATGACACTTACCAAGTCATCTTGTCTTTCGGTGCTCCACTACATAGTGGGATTAAAAAGTGTTTTGACATTTATTTCTAAAAAGACCTATGTGAATTAGTTGCTATTATTAAAAACTTACCTTTTATGTGAAAACTGAACTGTGTAAAAATGACAGAATACAAATCTGCAAGTAGGTGATAATGAAATTAAAGCTTTATCTTGTTCTTGAACAGAATTTCTGTTTATTTGCGTTATCTAAACAAGGCAAGGGACGTACTTACAGAGAGAAATACATGAAGTAAAACTTTTCTTCAGCACGTTGCGAAGTATATTGCACAATCAATTCTTATCCAAATATCAAACTTAGGAATGAGGTATATGGATATTTAATTGTATAGAGCAATTGTCTAGCCATGAACCAATAAACTAGCTGGTGAGTAGAAGATCATAGGAAAACCAGACATAGCACTTAGAAATTCACAGCAGCAGCTCCAGTCACTGGGTTACCTTATGCACGCATTACAGCAGAGTCCTCAAGCTATTGATTAGGGGCCCTGGGGACAGCTCCATTCTGCCCATCACCTTTACAGCTACTGCTTCACACTGAAACTGGGTAGGGGGGGAATTAGTAGTTACTGACAGGACACGGGACTAAAAGATGTTGATCACATTTTACACACATAATTGCACCTAGGGTATAGTCACAGGCTATTACAGATGTGAAGAAATTGCTACATGAGAATCTGGTTAAGTGACACAGCTGACCCACTACTTCAATAATCCTGATAATACTATTAATACTATTGCTTCTTAGGCCTTATGAAAATGAGAGACTGAATACAGAATTATGTATGAACTGTGCAAGAATACAAGCATCCTTTTCTGTGGCCCAGCTGCAGCACTTAGTTTTTAATTTCTAAAATATTGTTGCATTCTCGTCTGTTAAAAGTAGATGCTAATGCCAGACTGGGTGGTTCCCTGATGTGAATTGTGACTGTAGTTTCAGTAACTCATTAGGAAACAGCTCAAGGAAGCTAGAGTAATTTAAATTACAATTTAAATTCTTTTTTTCCACAGGGTAGGTCTCTAAAAGAAACAATTTAATCTGTACCAGTTAGTTGTGCTTATTTACTTAGAGGAGACTTATGCTTTATTTCCTGTAAGTTTGGTTCAGTAATGCACTGAATAATCTACTAGGAGAAACACCACTCCTTTGGTAATGACTTTTGAAGAGTGTTATTGTGGAAAATCTATTCTGTCAAATAAAAACTTTTCCACTCTGGGTCACTTTTCTTGGTAGCAGAGACATGCTATTATCCAACTAAATTATTTTTAATACTTAGCAAAGTACTGAAAGCAATGCATAGAAAAGTCATTAAGTTACACACTTTTAAAGGCTCACTGAAGTAAGAGATTCATGTTCTGAATCTCTAATATTAACAGCTTCTGCAATCAAGTCAAGAAAATCCATTTGTGGTTATTAATTTCACTAATCACTGTTAAAATTCAGGGAATGCTGAATGTATTTAAAATATGAGATGTGTATTGAAGTAATTGATACTATTTTTCAGATGGAAATTAGGAAACCTGTATAATTGTGCTCCTGGGCAATGTCCAAAAATGGCTCTTAGATAAATCTCTGCTTAAAGAAATGTCCAGGGAATGGAAAGAAAATCTATTGCTCAAATTGCTACTTGCAATTACTGCTGCTGAACATGGGACTTTTGCTAATGCTGCAGGTTCTCCATGCAAGATCCTCAGAAAGGGATGAAGTGTATATTTTTCTGACAAAGAATAGTGTAAAGTTATGTCCTGTGTCTCCAGTTGATTGCCTCTTTCCTTTTTCCAAAATGTAATTGTCATGGGTTCAGCAGTAGCAGTCATTTTTTCTCTTTCTTAGTGGCTGGTGCAGCACTGTGTTTCTAACTTTC
>WYDI02021922.1:0-13271 GCA_009867235.2 Psittacus erithacus | reverse complement strand
ATATCTCTACATTGCTCTGAGTATTTATTACAGGTGCTGGCAAGTGACTGGGTGTGTTGGGATGGAATGATGCCCCCTTCCCCCAACACATCTAGTTTAAAGCTTCCTTGACCAGCCTGGCAAACCTCCTACCAGAATTGCTCTTCTCCTTCATTGTTAGACCAGCTCCACCAGCCTCCAGTAGACCTGGCCTACTAAATTGAGTCCCATGTTCTAGATACTCAAACCCCTGACTATGGCACCACCATTCTGACCATTTATTAACCTGGCCAATCCTCCTAGCCTTTTTAAGGTCCTCCTCTTTATCCTGAAGAATTGACGAAAAGACAGTCTGAGCTCCAGAGCCCCTAACCACCTCTCCCAGGGCTCTGTAGTCCTTTTTTATGTTCTCCTGGCTGCACCTATCTATATCACTAGAACCCACATGGATCACAAGAAGTGGGTAATAGTCAGTGGTGCTTACCAGAGCAGGCAGCCTCTCTGCAACATCCCTGATCTGTGCTCCTGGTAGGCAATACACCTCCCTTGAGACTGGGTCAGGCTGACAGATGGGTGCCTCTGCACCTTTCAAAGCAAACTCCTGTAATACTATGACCCACTGCTTTTTCCTAGCAGCACTGGTAGTGATCTTCTTTAACAGTTCTTTAACAATAAGATTGTCTGTTTTATTACTTTTTCTAGTAAAACGTGAGGGAGGAGGTGTTAGGGTTAAGTGAGCAGCTGTGTGGTACTTAGTTACCCGTTGAGTTTAAACCACAACACAAGGAATAAAGCAGTGTGTCCTAACAGTTCTGATTTAATTCCTGCGTCAGGTTTGTATTAGATAGCTAAATTTGTGGTAGGACTTTGAAGGATACCAAAATAAATAGTTCCTCTTTGAATACAAGGCCACTTATTCGCATAGATTTGAAGTGATCCTAAAGTACATGGATCCTTAGGTTAAACAGCCTCAGAGATGCCAGTAGTTATTGTTCAAACTTAGTATGGACTATAGATTAATTAATAAAAAAAATTGAAAAAGGCCTGTATTTGAAATGGGGAAAAATAGAAAATCCAGGGGATTTTTAGAGTGATCAGCTTAATGGTAACTTCTTTAAACACACCAAAATTAAAATCCAAAGAGAATATTTGTAAATTGTGTTGAAACCACTCTGGGTTTAAGATTTTCTGCTTGTATCATGCCTTGTGCACAAGAAAGAAAAAGGAGGTGCTATATAACTTGTAGTTGGTTAGTTATTTGTCTCTTGTGATGCCCTCCTAAGCAAGCCAGAGGACCAGAATCCTATGAGACCGCTACAGAATCCTGCAAAATTGGCTAGATAGCTGTTTTCTATACAGCAGTTATTAGTGGTCAACTGTCACAGTACTAATGGGGATTTCATCATGCTCTGTCTTATTTCCTCAGTCCACTTTTTTTTTTTTAATTGAATATTGAACAAGAATATTGACTTAAGTAATAGGTAGATGAGTTGAAATGGCCCATAGGAATCTCTCTACTTCTCTATACGCCTGTGTACTTGTATTCAGTCTAACTGACAGAGATGAGAACTTTAGAGTCATCTGGCAATGACTAAAATGGAGAAATCTGTTCCTGTTGGTTACAAAGTCCTAATGTAGGCCGAAGCAGTGAGCAAGCATTATTTTCCTAGAACAGTTCTGTGCATCATTACAGAGAAGTGCATATGCTTTTAAATAAAGACAGAAGAAATTCTGCTTGTATGCTGAAATTTGTTACACTCTGTGTTTTGTACAATGCGGTTTTGCACTGAACTCTATTCTTTTGTTTTGTTTTTTGTTTTATTTTGTTTTGGTTTGGAATGTAGGCTATCCTCTCCTGCTAGTTCTTAGATAGCCCACAGGCAGGAAAATTAGAAGTGGCCAAGATGCAAGAAAACATACTGTAATTAAAAGCTGTTCCCTCTTGTTTTCCTCTGCAGATTTCAGTAAGAAAAATGTTAAGAATAAACTCTTGAGCAAAGCTGATTTTTTACAGGCTTTTTCATCTAAAGGTACAAGCCTGAATTTGTCATTGACAGTAGTAGTAGCAGAAACAGCTGTTCTTAACTGAAGAAAAACTCTTCTGATATTTTCTTCTAGAAGTCAGGCAAATCCAAACTCTAAACCTGCACAACTCTGAATCTTCATAGGTTTAGAGAAGGATTAGGCTGTGTACTTCGCATCTGGTCCATATCAGTATCAGAAACCAATCTGAAAAAAAGAGAAAATCAAAGCTAGTTTAGAAGGGATGTGTATATCAAATCTTATTCCATTCATACTCTTTGAAGGTTATACATTCCTCCCAGTTCCAAGAGCCCAAGATTGTTCAACTTGCTTTCTAAGAAACGAAGTTACTGCACACAGTCTTAATTTGAAAGCTTTTTAGAGATAGGTGGTTTTGTCATAAAGAGAACAGGCAAATGTCTATGGATCAAATAATTCAAAGGGCTGCCCTAATGAGATGATCTAAAGGACCTCAGAGTGATTTTAATATTAATTTGCTCGGCAACTCTTGGTGCCTGATGCTGTGGAAATATGTGCATTTATGGTAGCCCAGATTCCTTTCAGTAGACTAAAGAGTGGTGTTTGGCCAGTGTTTATTTGCCTTGATGAGGTAGTGTTCCTCATTAAGAAAATTATGAAAGATTGGAAAGAGCTGTGAAAGTCAAATTCTACACACTATAGATATATACGTGTGTGTGTTTGTATTATTATTTCCTCCCAGAATAATAAAAAGCAGTCCTTTCAAATACATGTCTGTTCATCAGAACACTGGGTAGACATATACAATCCTTTGGGACTTACTGCTATTAGACCCATCCTATTATTCATATGTACTTATTTATTAAAGATTTTTTTTTTTTTCCAGAAAGGCATAGCTAAAGAAGCCATAGAGGTGGTACAGGAGAGGTTACCAACTTACCTCTGCTAAACCCACACTTAAGGTGAGCTGGGTTTCCATAGGCTAAATATTAGCCTACTTTATTCTGCCTGTGCTTACTTAGTGAGCACCAAATACAGCAGAACTCAGCTAGGGGAAAACTTAGGCTGTAAGAAAGACGGGAGATGGGGAGACAGGCTGTAAGAAGACCATTAGAACCATTTTTATGAGTCTCTGCATGCAGATGGAGTAAAATTGAAGAGCAAAACTAAAAAACTTTTCAGCAAAAACTGAAAGCAAAACTAACACAAGCATTCTTGCAGACCTAATCAATAAACTGTGTCTTCATTAGCAAGGTAGCATTTTGTGTTATTGATATATAGATCTTTTTGTGCTGGGTTTCACTGCAACTGTTATTGATGAATAAACCCCCATGGGCTGAAATTGTTGTCTTTTAAAATATATAATTTTGATTAGATGGTTTTATTTTTCTTGCATTGTTTCTAGCCACATCTCTCATTAAGCCACAAAATACTGAGTCTATCATTTCACAGTTCTCAATTATGACTCATACTGGACACTGAATGTACGAGGCAGTAGCAAAACGATGAAGCTATATTGGGGTATGTGTTTCACTTAGGATTATTTTAAGAATGGATTTTGACTTGTGTCATTCATAGTTTAAAAATTACTTGTTCAATAGCATGTTCAGTTTTAATTAGATAATTTAATGTCTACTGACAGGTCTTTTGTGACTGAGACCCAATTTTAGCTCTGCGTACCAAGGAGCTTGCCAAGGAAAAGTAGCCCCTTTTGTACAGTTAGGAAGGGTGATGGGTAACTTCTGGAATTAAGTGAAAAATTGAATCCAGCTTCCTGTGTGCACTTTAGGTTCCACACTGAGATTACAGAACTAACTCTGAACTGCTTGGCTGCTGACAACAAAGATTTTATGCATGTCATGTTGAATTTTCAAAAAAGTTCTCAAATCAAAAAGGTCATTTTTACATTGAGTCCAGGCTGTTTGTTTAGAAATTTAAGTGCTTTGCACTGGCTTATCTTCTCTATAGGACCCAAGTTTTGGTAGCCATTTTGGAGAAAAATGGTAATATACCAGTTTAAGGAAAGGGGAGAAGGAAAATAAGGTCCTGCAAAGAAAATTTTAAAGTGTTAGCCTACTTTCCATCATTAAGAATTTATCCACTGAAGAGCTCATATTGGCAAAATACTTGCTTGCCAATGAGTTCACTGTAAGAGGAATTTTATTAACGCAGGAATAATGTAATTTCATTATATTATTATGTATTAGTATCTATCCATATATCTATGTATATATAAACAATGCATAATTGGTATCTTTACCAGTGAAGGTGCTTCTGCCCTTGGCATGAGACTGCAAATTAAAGTAAAGATGCTTTTTCACATAGTCTACATTTTAAAATATTTATATGTTGCCTTCTGTGGCACATAATCTATTGCATTATAAGTCATCTTTTCTGTAGAGCCTTTCACTCTGAGAACCACTTGACTGTGCTGTGTAATCACAGAGCAGACATGTGAGACCATGACAAAAAGGAAATGCCAGTTTCTAACCTGTGCATATAAATGGATCGTGCAAGACTTAAGACCTATATGAATATTGACTTGAAAATATTTAAAGTCTGTATTAAAAGCTTCTTCCTTTTAACATAGCATGCTCCCACAGAGACTTTCTGCAATGCTTCATTAACCAAGAAAAGCTTCATCAATCAAAATATAGTCTGAATTTCTGAAAACATATTGAAATTAAATACTCAGTCCTGCTAGAATATATATTCCAATGTATTTAGGTAGAACTATGTGAAACTCTCAGTCAAGACGTCAGTTGATCTTGACACAGACTCCAAAACAGGGTGCCTTTAACTTTGAATTTTAGGTTCCTTTTGATCTGAAACAGATTTACGATCTTTGTATTTAGAATTTGTATTTATATTTTATATAAAACTCCCGTGCATATTGATGGGAGAATATTTTCTTTGAAATTCCACTGTGTAAATTCCACAAGAAAATAACCAGGAAGCCCTGTGATGTGATATTGCAAACAGACTCTCACTTAACTACTCATTTGTCTTTCAACTTGGTCGTGGGAACAGTAATTTGCTAATCTAATTCAATGCATTTGTTGCCTTTAGAGATCAATTCTGCTCCAAGCAAAGTCAATAACAAAACTTTATTGATTTTACTGGGACCAGATCAGCCCCTTTACGCAAGCGAGACCTTATACCATTATATTTTTGTGTATAATTGCTGAAATACTAACCAATATTTTTGTCCAGCACAGATCCTCACATACTTTGTAAAAGGAAATTTCCACTGTGAATTCATGGCATGAAGAGGTAAATTAACAATCATGTTACTAACATTACCAAACATGTTACTATCATACCTGATATTTATTGCTTTCAACTACTTAATTTTTCTTTCGCAGGCATAGATAAGAGCTCAAGTTTTCAGAAGAAATCAAATGCATTGTAAAACAAATATTCTGGGGAGGAAATCTAATTTAGTACAGGAATGATCACCCTTTTTGCCAAGAACTATTGTATGGAATTCAACATACTGTGCGTCTAGATTCTTGTTGGAGTAAACATGATAAGAAATGAGGGGCTGAGACTTTGTTCATAGTGTTGATGCCGTGTCCTTCTCATTTTCTGGCTCTAGATCAGTTGTAGGACTTAGCAGCTAGCACAGAACTGTTCTAAAACCCATCAGTTATGTCTATAAAAACATTAACAATAATGTATCAATAACCCAGGAGCTCTTTAAGATTTAGACAGAAGGTCATAGGCAGAGGTACACCAAAGTCAATGAGGAAACTGCTGGAGCATGTTAAGTAAAATTCAAATAGATCAAGGTATATAGTGGATAGCCTGAGGTAACAGGAGATACCTAAACAGTTATCTATCTCAACATACAGAGCTGAAGATGAAAAGAACTATCAGTAAAACATCTTTTAAGATAGACTCTCCCTGTTGGGATTACTGTGAGAAGAAAATCTGGATATGGGAATTAAAAACTTTAAACAAAGAATATGTAAAATACAGAGAAAAACGTAGTCTGGGAATTAAGTCAATAAGAATGCATACAGAATAAGATTTGTCTACAGTCTAGCAGCTTTTATCTGAACTGCCTCAGCTCTGCAAAAGTGACTGTGAAATTATTCATAAGCCATTCTGAAGTTTCTGATCAGGGCCTTAAAGAACCAACAATAGTGCACAACTTCTGTATCTTCAAAAAATCCTAGGTTTGTTAAACTGTAAGGATTGTCACGAACATGCCCCCAGAAGGTCTCATATGCTGTTTCAGTTTAATTAGGCTATTAAAAAAAATAAATACAACAAACCTGTTCTTGACATTTGTTAGTATATAGTGTTCTGTGGTTTTTTGTGTGAAGCAAATTCACAGCTTCACCCTGTCTCCATTTTTTTGTTCTTGGCGTGTGCACATAAACTGTTTGAAATTACCCTTTATTTTCTAGAAAGGATTTGAACCCAGTAAAATATATCTTCTAAATAACATTTTAAACATAAAGGCCTTGCTGATGTGTGGCTAGATATTGTGAGAACTAATCTATCAAGAACAGAGCCTGTAATTTCTTTACTAGAGAATCCTACAGCTTTATCACATTGTGCTATGTTAAAGTAATGATGCATCAAGCTCCTCATTAGTTACTGAGCAAGAAATCCTTAGGGCAATTGAAATGAAATAACTAATGTACAGAGTACATGGCAAAAAATTACAAGGCTAGACAAGAAGAATGTTGCTGCGCTGGAGGTCTGTAACCGCAGTCTCCAGGAGCTGTGAGTCCTTGCAGCACAAAAGCAGTTGTTATGGATACTTCTTCCTTGTAGCAAAAAGATCTTCTGTCTATTTAAGAATATGGGCTGTGTTACCTAAGCAGTCTAATGTATTTGTCAATTTATATTTGAAAGTATCTGCACAAGACAGCTTTATTAATTTATTTCAATATGGGATATTGAAAAAATTTCTAAAACTCTTAATTAGCCCTTGATGTGCCAAACCCTTGTTTCACAATCAGAAAATAAAGAACTTGTCTAATAAACAAGTTAATAATAATTTAATAAATAAATAAATGCCGTTAGTTGTATTCTGGAAAGATTTCTGTACATTTAAACTGGTCAAAGAACCTGGATATCAAAGTTGGTTGAAAAATTATTTTTCTAAAAACTTCAGTAAGTCCTCTTGTCAGCTTATATTTGCTTTTACACTTGGTATTGCCCAGCTTCTAGAAGAAACGGAGGTAAGTTTTCACAAGACAAATTATGAATATGGAGGTTAAATTTATTTTGTTTGCTGAAAATACTTTCTTCTTTTTTTTTTTCTGTTTCTCAGGTTTCCTTCCTAAGTCATAATTAGCAAATGTGTCTTCCATGGAATTTCCTTGTGAGATTTCAAATATGCCAGATTTTTAAAGAGCAAAATTTGTGCTGCTAATTGCCAATATGAGTCACTTTATGTGTGGCAGTGGGCAGGAGACAGAAATGGGAAGTTTTATGAAGAAACATAACACATTTTCTACACTCAAATCACAAAAAAACCCAGAAAATAAATAAACAGTATGAAAGAAATATAAGTGTGAGGACTCTGCTAATGTGCTTCCTATAGAGGTCATAACTATGCTCAGGCTTTTTTTGTGGGTTCTTTAAGTATTTTGACATTTTCTGTGAGATGACATTGCTGGTAATTTCTCTCCTCATTAAAATATTATTTGTCTACCACATATTCTGCTAGGTACCTGTATATTGTCCTTCATTGCAATTAAAGTTATATTTGTAGAGCTAGTATTTGTAGAGCTATACATGTTCTATATATACATAGTATAGGACAACTATGTATGTAGAACTAGTAGGCACTTGCAAGAAAAATTACAGGTTCAATTAATTTTGCTTGCTTTATTGCTTCTGAAGACAGAGAAGCTGATTGACTATTGAAAATTACTCAAGAGTGGTGGGTTGAAGTAGCAATTACTCTTACACTCTCAACTGGAGTCCTCTGTCATGCTCTTTTATAGCAACTAGGGTGTTTCTTTCATTGGTGATGTACAGCATGAAAATTCACATCAAGAGTCATTGTATTCTAATTTTCACAGAATTTTTGTCAGCATTTCTGTGCTGAAACTTCAGTTATTTTAATGTTACAAATTGAATTAAAATATTATTATCAATAAGACTTTCTTACACTTTTATCAGGGGCAAGATTAATTCCTGTATTAATATATACACCTGAAATATGCTGTCAGGTGCTGCCTAAGGTTCTTTACCTCTTAGATTCTAGGACTTGAAGTTCACAGAACTGTTCTCTCTTAGCAGCAAGTTACAAATATTTGTCAATAGAAGTAGGACTTACCCGGTATTATAGTCTCCTTCCTGGGATCCTGAATTTAAATTTAAATTATCACTAGAATCAGAAAGAGCAAGCCTTATAAGAAACAATGTGTAGAGAGGGACAATATGCTTTCTCTTCTTAAGGGGAGCTTTATAGTCAGTAATGAATTGTAGGGAGAAAAATAGGATTCAGAATGTCTCTAAAGTCAGGTGTTTGTATAATTACTGTTATTTTCACCAGGATGTGTGATTTAAATACCAGAACAGCAGCAGATGTGTTACCATCTTTAATTTTTACAACTTTGTTTATAATTGCACTTAGTTAAAATTTTAATACTTTGAAGTACATTGTACAAGTGCATGTGGCTATTGCTAGAATTACATAAGAGGATTTAAAGATTTCTTTTCTTAGGCATTTCCTACAGGGAGCCTTTCAAACTCACTTTACTGACTCCGAACCATTTCAGTTTCTACTTGTATAATTTTACGAGAAATATGACAAATGCAACTGTTTTTCCAATGTTTTATGTCCCTAATGAAGAGCAGAAGGTCAAGAACTTTGAGACGGAGGGGGAAGCCAATTACTCTTGCTACCGTGCTTTGCAACGCTGTTTGCAACTTGCACTCATTTTCTACCAGCAGGATTACAGGACAGTTAATTTCCTTAGAAAGTTTATGAGGCTCAAAGGATTGGGTTTACGGGCTTTTTTATGGCTGTAGTTCTTGCTTGAAAGAGGCTCTGCAATATTCCTGCTTTTTAGAATATTTAGAACTTTAGGGTTAGATTATTTTTAAGGTCATTAGGTGTTTTAAGCTGCAGATAGGTATCTGACAGATGTTCAAAAGACTCTTCAATCTTGTTTCCTCAAATGGCTACAGACTGCAGAGATTTGTTTGGGATATGTGCCCTGTGCAGCCTGCAAAGGGATTTCCATTTGCCTTTGGACTGAAAGTGAAGGTAATGACCCCCATTTCACTTTAATTTTCCTTAAAGGTAAAATACAGGCATGGTTGAGCTGAGAAAGAAATGCACTGATGCGCTAACCATGAGCATGCATATGTGTTCTTTTGGTTCCACCTACCTTGCTTTTTTTGTGTGTCATGCTGTAGTACAGATTCCTGCAGAAGGTAGAGTGTGCTCACAGCTTAAGGGTAACTTTATTGTCATTGCCAGAGCACTCTAGTGAGGGGGAGAATTGGGAATCAAATCCTCAGCTCTACTCAGACAACATTTCTCTTTTCTGGACTAAATGCTCTTACCTACTCACTCGCAATATAAAATATGGAGTCCATATTCTGCTGTACTAGGAGTGAAAACACTCAACAGATTAAGACTCTGTGAAATATGCTGAAGATGAAAGATACCTGGATTCTGGCTGGTTTCAGGATACTGAGTTGTTCAGCATAATGGTAAAAGACAATGTGCTGTGCCAGAGAATGGGGTGGCCTTGAAAGATGAAAAATCTTTGAATGAAATCCATTTGCCAGTGGAAGCGCTAGACTAGTAGAGACTTGTGATACTTAAGCCCTATGAAACTGTTTATCAAAGTAGTTTATTTTCAGTAGTTATTTAATAGTGATGCAGGACGTTGGATTTTGCTCTACTTTTTCATTAAATGCGTGCTCATATTTGTGCACATTCATTGATATTAATTTTCAGTTTCGTCTTTTGATACAGTCTCATATTAACTTGATATGCCAGATGGCTGGTAAAAACACATTGTTGCATCAGACTGGAACAGAGCTGCTTAATGGACTACTAATTCTTCTCTTCCATTGCTAAATTCTCTTCCTTCTCCTATGACATATCATGGCCAAAGTCCATGGCTTATCTGAAAATTAATACATTTAAATGTCAAAGCCATCTGATGATTTACACAGCCCCTCTATCATTTGGGTTTGTGGGGTTTTAGGAGGTTGTTTGTGGTTTTGTTTGTTTGATTTTAATTTATTTTCTCTTACATCAATGTCTCTGCACCTAACTAAAATAGTACTAGTAGTCCTAGAAATAGAAATTGGTCGTACAGCTTTTAATATGCCTGCTGCTTTACCTACTCCCCTTTTGAATGTGATTGATATGAATCTTTTCTAAATCTTATGTGTTCTGTACTCACCTAACCTTTTTCTAACTTTAACACAACCATAAATAAAGCATTTGAAAACAAGCGTTTAGAGAAATCACTAGGTGAATGTGACTATTTAAGTACCATACCAACCGATTCAGGCAAATTAGGAGTGGTTTCTTTCTGAAATAGCCTAGTATTTTGGGTAGAAATTTTGTCTGCAGGGGATACCATTACATGAGATGTATGCTGTGGTAAAATTAAGCAAACTTCAAGTCATGATTCGCTGAAAGAACAGAAAATTATATCATCCAAGATCTAGAGTTTATATATAAAGAAAGAACTAAGCTCTGTCCTAGATTAAAGACTGTGCAGGCATCCCTCTGTGATGTGACTAAGCTTAGTCAACAATGAACTTAATTCCTATGATCCAAAATTTTTGCTGATTTACTGGTGTAAAGGAGCAGAAATTCCAGAGAAACTGTAGCTAAATTTCAATGTAATGGAGAGCATAAACCTCAGTAATGGTAGCACAATATGTCAGGTTTTTGACTGCCACTTGACTCCAAATGCTTTTCACTTGACCTTCAAATAGCACAGTCCCTTTCTAACAGTGTTTGCATTGCTCTTACTGAGTTACAGTATTTTATTTTTGTATTTGATTGTAGAGGTACTCCACTAAGATAAATGGAACAATAAATGGTAACTGATTACTTGAGTGGAGTTTAACTAGCAGAATCTAAGTAAAGCAGTGGAGTGATTGGAATTTTTTTGGTTGGGTGTTTCTTTGGTTTTACTGCCAGGGTGACAGATCAAAGTTTTCCTGCGAATGGGGGTTGAGGGAGATGGATGTATTTTGGTTTCTTTTGGTTTCAATTTAATTGAATGGCTTAGAAGGATGCATTGTTTATTAGGCACAGACCACCATCAAACAAACAAATAAATACAAAACTCCTGGCAATTGTTTCTGAACATTTGGGGTTTCTGGTTTTTTAAGGGTTTTTTTAATATCTCTAAGAACATAAGAATGCAACTCTGGTTTTGGTTTCTGCAAAGACTTGGAGTAGAGTTTCAGTGGCTTTTTTGAATAGAGGATGAATTCCAGCTTTGCTTCGCAAAACATGCCTAATGAGACCCTGAGTAGGAATGCTGTAACATGAAGGCAATGCTGTTCCCTTTTCAACTATGATAGTCTGGAGACTAGATACCTTCCACAGCAGTAATTATGCACCTTGGACTCCAGAAAGAAAGTCTAGTGAGTAATTTTGACTTTCTTGGTATGGAAGTATATATTTGCAGGTGTATAATATATGCACACCTTTTAAAAAGGTCTCACAAGCGCAGTATTAAAATGATAACCATAATGCGTTATGTTTACACCATTTCCTGCTATGCAGTTTATGCAGTTGTGTCACAAATGTATCTTCAGTAGTGACATCTATTCTATGGAAGATCTGTCATGCAACACTTTACCCAGTGATAAGAATGGCCCACTACTTTTGTTCTCTTTTACAGTGTGGTGGCACCCTATATGAACATACTGGAGAGCCTGGCAAATTGACATAAAATATGAAGGAGTTGGGTGTATTACTATCTTTCACAGACTGCACTTGGCATTATGCTTTGAGTGTCTCATTCTAGTGACAGGGACAGTAAAAAGAACAGAGTGGAGTACAACAGTTTCTAAATCTGTCGTGTGACGTGATGAAAACAGAAAATGATGCAGTACAAACCTGAGTATTATCAGTACAATCTTTGGACAGAGATTCTTCAATAATGTCCTCCTAGATTCAATGTTCTCCTGCTGTCATAATTAGGACTAGCTACAGACCTGCAGTTTATGAGAGTTCTCTGTGTAGAGCTGCTGACTGATGGACTCCCAGGGCTCCTGGCACATGTTGTCGAGGAACTGAGTTTAGTGTTGAATGCTTTTGATCCTTTCCAAAATCCAAGCCTTTCCATGAAAAGAAAAAGAGAGAAGACTGCTTCTGGAAATGGTGGTTCATACCTGCTGTCACATTTAGAACTAATACATCTTACCAGAGTGGTATGTTCAGGCAATGAATTAGACGTTTCCCCCTTCTTCACCACCCTTGCAGATAAGAGTCTAACCCAGTTTTCAGTCAAAAGAAAGTGGAGAATCAAGACAACACTTGGGGTGAATTGGCTTGCTCTAAATGTCCTTTGGAGACTCTTTATTTGCATGCTTGGGTTTAGGTTCTCTGACTAACCATCTACCCTCACCCTTTGTTCTCCTAGCCCTTTGCCAACTCTTTTCTGGTGGAAATATAGCAAAACAGTTCAAATCTTGTCTTATTTGAGTCTTTAAGTTAGCCATGCATATACTGCCTCCTATAATTCTAGGCCTACTGCTCGCGTTTGCATCTGCTAGAAAATGAATATGTGAAGCTTACTAATCAGGTAAGTCCCCAAATGGCTTTTCTTTATGTTCTCCCTATTAAATAGCTTTCCTGCATTTCTTAAATTAAGTGTTTCATATTTGGAGACTAGATCAAGCTGGCCATGCTGCTACAATTGTCAACTTAAAAGAACAGGTTTTATATGAGAGCTCATATAGCTAATAGCAAATTGAAAATGCCTGGGGAACTGCCTAGCATGTTTTGTCAGCGTTTTCACTTAGCTTTCTTAGAAGCATTATGCCAAATTTGTCTTGTCTTTTGTGGCCTTGGCTTCTAAATATCTTGTCAGCTCTTACGCTGTAAATTGCAAGTTTAGTATGTTAGCTGGAGAAGAAGTAAAATTACTTCAGTAGAAAAGGTGGTCATGTGTCCTGGTTTCAGCTGGGGTAATTTCCTTCCTCTAAGCTGGTACAGTGCTGTGTTTTGGCTTCTATTGTGGGGTTGCTTAATGTCATGGGTTCAGCAGTAGCAGTCATTTTTTCTCCTTCTTAGCGGCTGGTGCAGCGCTGTGTTTCTAACTTTCAGC
>WYDI02021919.1:0-31587 GCA_009867235.2 Psittacus erithacus | reverse complement strand
AGTGATTTGTGTTATACCTTAGTTAATAGACTGTTCTTATCTCAACCTGTGGGAGTTGTATTCTTTTGATTCTCTTCTCCATCCCTCTGGGAGCCGAGGGAGGAGGTGGGGGGGCAGTGAGTGGGCTGCGTGGCAGGCCTAAACCACGACACCTTCCTAGGAAACAACAAAAAAGAGGCATATAACAACAGGAACAGGATATATTGTTTTTCACTGGATAAAGCAGGCTAGTTTGAACGACATGCATTCCAGTTTCGCTAGTCATATCAAAGAACAACCCTCCCTCCCCCCATGAGACATAAAACATACAGTAAGATTCTGGAAGGCAGGAGCAATGCAAAGAATTTAGATAAATCTCTAATGGGAGTACAGAGAAGATAAAACTGAGCATTGAGAGACTAAAGTAGTGGTAGTCAAGACATTTGCTAAAGGTTGGAGAGAAGTAAGGAGCTGTTCAAGGGGAAAAAAAAAAAAAAGTAAAAGAAATCTGAGCTTTAATGTGCAGCCTGAGAAGTGGAATTAATTCAATTTAGTCAAAGCTAAAGGAGAGCTTAGTTGCTCAGTATCTGTCTCCCCAGAAGAAGGAATTTTGGAATGATAAAGGTTTTAAGAATAGTGAACTATATCCTGTATCTCCCTCACACATATTAGAGTTAGGGGTTCAAAGTGCAAGAGTCAGATAAAAAAGCAGTTTTAAATTCTTTCACCTCGCTATTGTAACAAAGTGGGTTTCCTGTCACTGTAAATCTTGCATGTTATATGCATTTCTACCTAGAAAAAGAATCACACTTCGAACAAGAGTTAGAAGGATAAAAAACCACCAAATACTAGAAAAGATTCTACAGCCTATTTTATACAGGAAGTCAAACTAGAAGATCTAATTTGTCTATTCAGTCCTTAAAATGTATTAACCGATAATTATTGTTTTATTATTCTGAATTACAATAATTGAAATCTTCCTCCCTCTAGTGGCTGATCTTGATACTTACTACCTTCCTCTACTAACGGCGCATGGTTTTTACTGTGGGATGTACAGTGCAAAAATAAGTTGAAGAAATCACAGAAAGGAAAGTAGTATTTTGTGGGTGCACAATGTATGTCTGCCAAATTTCTAAGTTTACTTAGAAATGTTTATATATATACATAAACACTACTGCTCTAACCAGTTCTGAAGTAACATGCAAAATTTAAATAAACCTCCCACTGCCCTAGTTTATTATAGCTCATTTAATATAAACACAGTTAGGAAAAGCACTGGTCCCAGCATCTCTTCCCACTTCTGAAAGGTTCTAAATAAACGCACAGTATTAACTAGAAATTAAATATATTGTGTAGCCACCTGCATCAGGCATCAAAATTCACATCTGGCAACACTGTTTTTAATCAAATTTTGCTTTTTGTAGTGGAGTGAACCAACCATGCTAACAACCATGCTACATATTTCCACTGGTCCCAGAGATCAGCGTCTCCTTCAGAGCTAATTTAGCAAACAGGCAGACAACTGAGAAAGGGTAGAACAGTTTCTACAGTTCTACAGTAGAACTCAGTGTAAAAAGATCAGTTCTGGTGCCACTGAATTTAAAAGCAGTTACTCAGTACAAGTGCTGTCTTTAGTGAAACAGAAAACTTCATCAGCTGCAAAACTTACATACTGAATGTCCTAAATTAATCACCCAATCAGCACAAGACACATGGCTACAGATTCATTACAGGTCTCTGTCGGAGCAAGGAAATTAAACGTTCCTCCCCAGCACTAGCAAGTACTATGTTTATTTCAGACATTTCGAACACACAATTTCTTTCCAAATCCTGATTTAGATCACAGTGAATAAAAATCAGGTATTAAGAATTCAGAGCTTTGCAGTAGTTGCATGTGAGTAGTTCAGGGGGTGTGTGTGTGTATATATATATAGTTGCATTTCCTGAGCTTTGCCCTGTGGCTCATCTGGCTTCATGCTTCAGCTGTTCATGTGATGAATCTGTTGTCAGCAGAACGGTGTGAGATGGAGCACCCTATGCAGTGCAAGCTGGCAAGTTGGAACTCAGAGACATAGGAATTTAGAAGGAGAAACACTATGCTTAAAAGAATATTATGTGCACTGCCCATTAATGTTACCCTTGGTATTTCAAAAATGAGCTGAGGACAAAGCACTTCAAGTTGATAACATCCTTAAATCTCTTTACACATCACCCTTAATGCTCTCCTACTCAAAAGGCTAAAATAATAATAGCTGTGTTTCAGCGTACACCCCGCAGTTTAAATCAGAATTTCTGAATAACCCTAATTATATTTCAGCTTATAATCCTGTGTGTGCGGAGTTTTCTGAACCATTAACTACCCTGTCCCTCAAATGGTGCTGCAGCCAAATAATGTGAGCTGTACATGCAGATAATATGATTAACAAACCAAGGATCTTCAGAAGTAGCAAAATAAACTACATAGAAAAATTACAGCTTTACGGAAACAAGATGGAAACCAGGCATCTAGAAGTACAAGACTGGTAAGGATTATTTTAGTTAGTTACGTTTGTCAAATCATGACAGCAAACCCTAAAAATGAAGGACAAAATACTAAAAATGATCTTACGCTTGAGGTGCCCCAAGATCTAAAACCTAATGTTATCTAGTCATTTAAACTGTGCTTCAGTTCTCCGTCTGTAAAGCAAAGATAATAATGCCCTACACTACTTCTTGTAAGTGCAGGGAGGATAATTCCAGAAACATTTGCATTAGATGCTCAGACACTAAAAAAAGAGGAAGCAAAAGTACACAATAGCAGAGAGATCTTCAGGGTGACCACTTTACCAATTCAAAGGTACTAAACAATTTCTACAACCCCCTCCTCCCTCCAGGCAAAGATAGTAAAAACAGAAGGGTTTAACTCATCTGGAAGGACTTAAGATGAGTTAAGAAACAGTATACATCTCTCACACATATCAGGGAGAATGATAAGAATCAACAGTGACAACATGACAAGGGTCACAGACTTCCATGTTCCGCCCCCAAAGACAGGCAGACGCATTTTGTTTTAACTTTGTGGGACCCAGAGTGCACTTCAGCATTCTGTATCATACAAAATACTATTGCCACCTCAGTCGTCAACAAAATTCTGCCAAAACTATGTAAAACAAAGAGTGCAGGATCAGCACAACCCATGATGGCTGTTTATACCTCCAGCATCCCAGAAATGCTGGAATAGTCTATCCATCACAGTGGAAATGAAGGAATCACCTGCTCAGCTTTCAAACAGCTGTTCAAACTACTGTCTAGGAGTCCTAATTTTGCTGATATCAAACAACCTGATTATTCCATTCATGTAACTGCAGAGGGTGTTAGTTTATGGAAGTATCAATATCCTGATACAAAAGGGACTTAAAAACATTTATCATTCAAATATACATTCTTTATATGACAGCAATAAAACACCACCAACAAAAAAAACCCAAACCAAGAACAATACAAACTCAAATCCCCTTCACCAATCAATCAGCCTCTCTTTCGACCATCTCTAGTATGTCTGGACACGGCTTACCATGAATTTAAATGAACCTCAGATATGTGTGTAAAATTACCTCTTTCTCTCAAACCAGCATATTCTTTTATCTCAGTATTTGGATATTTTTTGTTTTTCTTCCTGTGGAGGAATTGCTTCAAAAATTATGCAACACTTCAATTCTGTAAAATTTAGAAGAAACCACACTTAATATTGACAAGGGATTATCCCAACATATCCACCAAAGGTATGGTCTATTCTCTATCCTATCCTTCCTCAACAACCATGTTTACACAAGACTTCATCAGTCCAGTGGCAGACAGCACATGGAGAGCCTGAACATGCTCCTGGCAAAGACACCACATAATGAAGGTGAAAGAGGAGCATATCAGACTGCTCATAATGAAAGAGACTGGCTTCAGTTGACACACATCTGCAACAGCAAGTCATGATCCCCTCCTCTTAGGTACTACAGCAATTTTGAGAGGTATTTCCAGGTTTTATTAGCCAGGAAGGTCACAGGGCATTAACCTTGAGCTTTACCAAAGTCAACAGCATGTTTTCCAATGTACTTGCCAACAAAAACATAGCAATTATACTACAATTACTAAAATACAACAAAAACTCCTTCCAGACTGTTGCGGCTGGATTCTGGGGTTCCATGGGCATGTCTTTTATGGTCTTTGTGGTGTCAAAGTTTTAGGCCCACCTCAGGCCACTGTTCACATCTCTACCACATTACAGACTTGCCTTCCTGGCTAAGCAGCATCGTGTCATCTCCATCTCATGTCATCATCCAAGAGCCCCACATGGAGCAATCCCCTTCTTAACTCCTTCAAGGCGCACAGCTGGATTGTGAAACACACAAACTTTTTGCTAGGTAGCCCTGAGGCTCTAAACTCCCATTGGCTTTGCTCTGCTGAAATGTGCTCAAGCCACTAACTGCAAGCCAACCCTCTCTTTTGTAGCCTGAAGAGGCCTTGCTGATCTCCCCTAGCAAAAGGTCCTGAAGAGCAGAAAAAGCAGCCTACATCACTCCTACCATAAAGAAAGGATGAGCCATACTTTTGCTTTGACAGCAGCTTTCTTACTGCTAGGAAAGAATTTCTCAGGCCAGGGTCATTCCCCTTTACAAAGCTAACAGTCAGTCTGCCGCGGAGTGACCTATCGATTTGAGCAACTTAGAGCTCTAGCACAAGCTCAGGAAGTCATCTTGCTAAAAGCCAGGTATCACAACATACACCCAAAACAATGCAATGTCATATGAATACTGACATTTTTGTCGTGCACCCACAGGGAACAGTCATCATATGCTGGTGTAAAGGGTTTTGGGCTAGGCCAGAACATCCTGGCATCGGCCAGAACATTCTGGGCTCGAACAGCCTGGAATCGGCCAGAGCATCTTTGACTGGGCCTGAACATAGAGGGGAGTGGCCATCCAGAGGGTAATACATAGTGGCCAATCAGAGAGTGGCAATGTTCAAATCCAGCCAATCCTGTTAGTAGCGCGAGAACAAAAGGTGTAGTCTGTATAAACCGTGGAGCCAACCGGAAGAGGGCAGATAGAAAAGAAATCTCCAACAGTAAAGAAGTTTTTGGCATGGAACTCTGCGGAGTCTGTGTGTTTAATCTCTACAAATGGCGCCCTGCATCAGGGACTAAAAAGGCGGACAAAAGAGCTATGGTGGACAGCTGACTGTACTAATTAAGCAGCAGAACCAGAGAGCTGCCACCCGGAAGATACTTGAACATAGTTGAGCAGCGGACGAGAGAGCTGTCTTCTGGAAATTCATCACCATCAACGGTGAGCAGTCAGGATGGATGGGTTCGCAGCTTTAAACTGAGGAAGAGACAATAATCACTGTTTTGATTCAGATTTTAGCCAAGCAGGGGGTAAAGTATGATGAGTACGCCATACGCTCCCTTTTGCCCTGGCTCAAGGGGTGGGGCTTAGATGTAGCCTCCGCAACTGTGTTCGGATTGGAAGCGTAGGAGGCAGCTTCCCAAGGAGACAGTACAGTAATGCCACTCATGGCTACTTGCAGTTTAATATGCGAAGCACTCAAAAGGATGCATCGTCCTAGTACGGACGGGAGTGCTGTTACAACATCTCCATGCACGAATACCTCAACCAGTCTTGCGGATGCGCCATCTAACACTAGCCCGAATACACTGACCAATCCTGGCGCGGATACGTCATCTGACCCTGGTGCGAACACACCGACCAATCCTAGTGCGGATACACCATCTAACGCTGGCACGGGAGTTGGCAGCTCCGCTCCCTCCGCACCCCCACTGCCATCCCCGACTACTGCCTCCGTTCTGCCTGCCCTGGAGGATTGGCTGTGGGAGGTTACAATCCTGCTGATCGCGGGGATCCTCTCCAGCATCAAGCTGCAGCGGAAGGGGAAACAGTAAACCTAGCGCCTCTTGTTAAAAATGAGATAGCAGAGCCCAGTGCCGCCCCTCCGCAGAACCTCTGCCGGTTGCTGCCACGGCTGCGAACATTGAGGACGGGGATGAAGTGGATCCTTTTGACCCAGGCCCTATTAATCCCAAGAAGGAGCTTACTCTCAGATCACGAGGAACGTGCAGGAGGAAAAGTTTTAACTGCGCTTGATAACACTGAAATGCCTGACAATTCTGATGCTGACCTGGACAGCCCTTTTGACCCTGGGCCTACTGATCTAGAAAAGGAGCCTGATTTATATCCCCCAGATCCTCACGATAAATGGGTAGCTGTAAAGGGAGAAGTGATATGGGTGGGGGATGCAGATGTACTGTGTGCTTTGCCTATAACTCACTTGATACAGTCTTTCTGTGATACTCATGTACTAGAAGTTGGTAAATATAAGTATGTCCATGTTTCTGTTGACTTGCAGATCTTTATAGATACTGCTGGCTACTTCTTCAGATGTAGGCTGGCCACCTGCATCAGAATGAGTGTGCACTCTGGTCAGTATAAAAGCCTAAGCCTCATGTGATGTGTGGGAGGCAGAGCCTCTGTGGGGACGCCTGCTAAGGCTGAGCCTGCCACCTCACCCTGCGATGATGCTGTTCGGAGCTGGTTTACTGATGGTCTTCACAGGGTCCTAGAGCCACGTTTTGTACATGGGATCGTGTAGTGGGAGTAATGATTGTCTGGATTTTGTGTTTCACATATTATAGTTGTATGGAGTGTGCTTGTGGGATCCCATGCATGTGTGTGTGTGTGTGCGTTGAGGGCAAACGGTGTTCTGTGTATTTGTCGGGTTTGTGTAAAAGTTTTTAATGGGTAGCAGATTAACATTTTGGGCAAGAAAGAGTTAATGCAGAAGTGTGGTTGCTGGTGAATGGGAGGAGCCTTGCTTAGTGTGTTTAAAGTAACCTGGGGGAGGGGGTATATTTGTGTCCCCTTACCTACAGGCCCATGGCAGCTGCCTGCAAAGTTTGTCAAGCCTTGCTAGGAGCTGGACAGACGATAAAACTACTTGTATTTACTACCTTGTATTGTATGAAGTTTTTGAGGTTTAAGAGGGCAGATTTTATCCCAGATAAAGGGAGGGTTCATACTGTTAATTGTTCGGTTATGTATTATGTTTATTGTACCTTGGTTTTTTGGGTTGTTTGTAACGGGTGTTAGAAAAAATGGTAAAGCAACTTATGCTTTTAGAAAAACAAAAAGGGGAGATGTTGGTGTAAGGGGTTTTGGGCTAGGCCAGAACATCCTGGCATCGGCCAGAACATTCTGGGCTCGAACAGCCTGGAATCGGCCAGAGCATCTTTGACTGGGCCTGAACATAGAGGGGAGTGGCCATCCAGAGGGTAATACATAGTGGCCAATCAGAGAGTGGCAATGTTCAAATCCAGCCAATCCTGTTAGTAGCGCGAGAACAAAAGGTGTAGTCTGTATAAACCGTGGAGCCAACCGGAAGAGGGCAGATAGAAAAGAAATCTCCAACAGTAAAGAAGTTTTTGGCATGGAACTCTGCGGAGTCTGTGTGTTTAATACCCACAATCACATAGTGATGAACACACCAGTGTTTGAAAGTAGAATTACCAGGAGATGTACACAAGGACACATCGAAGTTGGTGTCATTCCAAGATCAGGCTCCTCGATACCTTCCAGCACACCTCACTGCTTCTTGGCACTATGCTCTAGCCCAGGACTAGCCTCCAAGACTTTCTAAGCAAATGGTGTCCCAGAAGTAGCTGGAATCACTTCCTCAAAGTTTCTCGGGACTACATTCACTACCTTGGCCCGTGGACTACACTGCATTTACAACAGGCCAGCTGCATCTCATCTCGTAGCAGAGGGTGGAGTTGCTGAGAAAGCTCATCAGTTGGTGCTTAAATCATGCCACCAGCTGTCCTCCCCACACATGCAGGGGAACTGTTTTCCTGTTTAAAGCCAAGAGACTATTTTGCTGAACAGCTCTTGCAGTTAAGGGCATTGGCCACCCCTGCTCTCGCCATTAGCACATCTTACAGATCAAGATGACAAAATCGCCAAAACTGGCACCAGGAAAAGGGCTGCTAAGTCCCAAATACAGCAGTTTGGTGACATTATGCAGTTTTCTACAGCTGCAAGGTACTACCTCTAGGAACCTAGACATGTATTTTTCTTCTGAAATGATGAGATGCAAAATGGGGAACAGATACCTGAAAAACAAAAAGGACTGAGATTTCTACTTGGGGGAGGGGCTGGCTCTCATGCTTCCTCACTCCTGTTTACCCCTTTGTTTCCAAAACCTTCCTTTTTTAAAGGTACTTTAGAACTTCCAGCTCTGAAGCTATCACTTTAATAGTATTCAAGAATAGGCTAATACCAAAGCAAGATACTTTCCGTAAGGGACCACCAACATCTATTGCAAAGCAATTCAGCCTGCACAGCAATGAAAACAAGTTGTGTTATGTACAGTGCAAACAATGAAGCCCTTAAAAAGGCCACTGCAGAGGAAGCAGTGGTCTTCCTATACACACCTCCTCCTTGTGCACTCCTCACTTACAGCTTTGAGAGGGTCAAAGCATTTCTTCTGCTGGAATTGTGTATCATAAGGAAGGCTGATGTGTGCAGCACTAGTTTCTGTTCTTTATCTATTTTTATCAAGGTATGATAAAATAATGCAGATGCAACATAATGCTGCAGCATTGGCACAGAGCAAGGTTGAGAATTTCCATCTCAAGAATTTAGCCGCAGGATTGTTTCTCTGGCAACTTACACAAGGACCAGCTGAAATTTGTCACTGTGCTGCACAAAGACTACAGAATTTCTGAATTTGGCATTACAGGAGTGGAATTACCTCATGAAATAGCTCCTGGAAGAAGTAAGCCACTGACATTCCTATCAGATCAAACTTTCAAAGAGAAACAAAGGACAACTGACAGGCTAAACCAGCAGTTTCTCTATACCTGCAAGAACTGATTGGCAGATTACAGACAGGAGTCACATTTTGGAAAACAAATGGACCTTGAATTCAAAATGCTTTAATATTTTCCTATTAAATCAGATCAAGCTAATTATGCAGCCACACTACAGAAGTCTGAATTTTACATGCAGGTTCAGACAGCTGAGCCCCAGGACATACACAGTCAGTACTAACAGATAGGTCACCGTCTGACAAGCAAAGCCTCTAGGTTAATAGGTACAGTCACAGTAGTGACTAATGACTGCTGTTAGCAGATATTTGCATGTACATGAAACTCTAGAGTCTGACAGCATAGGAAGAGACCAAACTCTCCATCTTCAAGTAGATTTCAAGACCTGTCTAGAGTTATTTTCACACATACAATGTGGATTAGCTGTTAAAACTTTAACCACCTCCTTGGCTTGGAGTGACTTCTTCATGCATGGAGTACTCAACTTACCTAGTCTTTATGTGGCTCCAGGCACAGCTCCATGCCATGCATCCTTCCTCCAATTTCTGATTATGGCACATTTGGTAGTAATATTACAAACTTTCACCATTGGTTTGTTTTTCTAAATTGAAAACATTGGGGAAAAAAAAATCTACAGAGCTCCTCTCTCCACATCTTGCTTGCATTTCACTCCTTCACACTTCAAACAAGACATAGGGAATGTGATTAAAAGCTTGGGCCAACTCTTCATTATGGTATCATTTGTAACAGCTAAGAGAAACCAAAATTTGACTCAAAGGTAAAAAAAGAACCTGCCCAAAGAGTAATGAATGCAGGGGTTTGGTTTCATAAGGTCATTTGTCTTTAAGAGCTGTATAACAAAAATGTTCACAGATTAGCCAGTGAACATTTAAACATTTTAGGTTTTGAAATCAAGTAATCTGAGCAGCATACCAAATTATGGTAAAAATTTATACTATGGTGGTATACCTCAGTGGATAATACTTCCAGAAGACTTTTCATTCTCTGCTTTAGAAAGAAGTAAAGCAGTTCAAGAAACTTACACTCAGGTCATTCCTGACTGTGCAGCCTTCAAAGATGTTAATAAGACATTTTTTCAAGAAGTATTTTGAATAAAAAATAAAATCTCTTTACTGTCTCCAGACCCAGTGTTCCTGTGTCACACTGCTGTTCTACAATTACTATAATTTGCAAACTCATATTCGTATTACGTCCTCAAAATGCTTAGAAAGCCTAACCTACTACCTTAAAAATTTAACTTGCAACAGTACATCCAGAACACAACCCAAAAGGCTGGAAGATTCAATAAGACTAACACACGACTGTTTTGGGAGGATTTTTATGAGAGTTCAGGGAGAGGAGATCAGCAAATTGGCATTTAAAATGATTCAGATGAGCTCTACCTGTAGCTTTCAGACTACCACAAGAAACAAATGTCACAAGAACTTTCTTGATTTCCTAAGATGCACCTTACATGCATATAATGGGAGGGTAAGAGGAGAGAAAGGGGAAGGGAAAGAGAGAAAGAAGACGACCACAGCACTACAGCAAAGAACTGCATTTCTGGGAAGCTCTCTAAAATGCTGTTACTTATCCTGCTAGGCTGGAATACGATGCAGGGAGAAGGGGCTGCTGTTCTTGCTTTACTTGATCTAAAAAAACATATATAAATAAATCTTTCCTCCAAGTCACATCAAGTAGCACAAGCCATACATCAAATTGCCTTATTCCATGTAACCTTTTCAAGGACACTTCAGAAGAATGCACTTTTCTCCTGGGATCTTTTAAAAAAACACTTAAAACTGAATCTTTACAATATTAGCAAATTATGTTTTACTCTTACTCTGTTCCAGAAGCTGTACAAAACATCACTGTAAGAACATTGGCTTAACCTCTCTTGATTCTGCACCTCTGTGTGGCAAGTAGAATTTCATTTTCTTTAGCCCCTGAAGTCCCAGACAGGATCAGAAATCACATCCCTATATGCCTTGTGGGTGAAAAACCAGCAGTAAGGATTCCCCAGGGAAGCCACATTTCCAAATGGCAGCTGTACAGCTCCTGCGGTTCTCAACTGGACCCTAATTTGCACCTATGCAACCCACCGCACCACAACACTAATAGGCTTATACAGCTGTAATAGGCTGTTGCTCAATAAAATACTGATGTTTCAACCAGCAAAAATAAAACTAAACTCTTCTCCTCCGCTGTGACTCTGCAGAGCTCAGAAAACCTTAAAGCTTTGAAAGTATTTCAAAAGGGCAAGTTGGTATAGCAGGTGTAAGAACTGAGAACAGAACTGCTGAGAAAGATGCTACTTTTACTTAAGCACTCTCAAACCCCAATTCTACACCACAAAAATCTTATGCAAACAATGTCATTTTCCATTTTCTGAAGTCCCAATGGAAACAGCTCTCCCTCTGCCCTGTCAGAAGTCTTAATATGGGAAAGTACAGGAAATATCTGAGGAAAATGTGTTTTCTGTGGTTAAATAAATGCTCACAGAAAGGGTTAAAAGAACAGCAAGGTCATAAGAACAACTTCAGATTACACAAACTACTTCTGGAAGAGAAAGACGAAGATTAATTTATTTCATCTTGAGGATCCCGTGCTTTATGGTAGGTGTTCATGAATGCTAATCAAACTATTCTGAGATTAAACAGCAGGTTTTCCTCATTTTAAACAGAAATAAATAATCTGGGAAGAAAATAGAGCCAAGTGATTCCTTTCCTCATCCACATCAGCCCTTCTCATGACCTTCCTCTTTAAGGGTAACAATAGCTTCATCTTTCATTAACTTCAAGGTCGACATACTTAGTACTGATCTCAGAGAGCAAAGGTGGGAATACAACATAAATTTTAAAGACAAATGTTCGCTTGAGTATCCCTGGATATGGCAGCTGTGCACTGAGACACAAGGAAAGGAGGCACCCTCTGACATACACTCCTGTGTCTTTTATGAATCCAGGAAGTAGCAGTTTTACAGCGGATTACACAAAAGAAAAGAAAATATTCGGAGACTAGAAGGGCCCAGATTTAATTGCTAACTCCTTCACAAGAATTCTGCCCTACCTTGAGAGGACCATGTCATGCTTCTGCACAAGTTCCTCTGCCTCACGAAGGGAATACTAATAACTCCTTTTCCAGAGTATTCACTCCCTGGTATATCTACACTATACACTTATACCAGATTTTATCATTCACCAGTATGTGCAACAGCTGTCACCTCAGCTGTTACACAGGTCTGAGTAGCAGCTTTCTGAGCTGCAGTGCAGCACTGTCAAAGGAGGTGACCTGAGGTCAGTGGAGTGCCAGCCCAAGTACACACTGCCTCCCATGCCACTGAAAACTGATCCCTTACTCCCTCTCCATTCCTCTCCTAAGACAGGCCTGTTCTCACTGGCAGCGGAGATTTAACTCAGGGGTCAGCCACCCTACTGCAAGAGCTAACACAGGAAGAGAGTAGAACCATGGCAATAGGGCAGTGACAGGACTAATGGGTTTCAGTCATGGATTAGGATGTGCAAGTCGCCATAAGCAAGCTGCCCCCTACCAACCCCACAACCACCCCAAGTGCCCCAGCCCAGCTGTCTTGAACCACACAGCAGAATGAATGAAGACTGACATTACCTTCCTCCCCAGTGAAACCCACGAATATTGGTAAGTTTAAAAACAACACTATTGCCTTCTGTAATGCAAATGCCGAAGAGCAGACTAAATTCCACTGTCCATTATGTATGGGTGCATATACTCACATGTGCACAGATCATCACACAAAGCTAGAAAACTTTGCAACTTTAAACATGCTCACTTTCAGAACAAGAAGAGAAAGTTACTAGAAACCTTCCTACTCACTTTTCTGCAGGATCCATCCATTTCATTGAGGGTTTCATGAGACAGACCAATACAGTTTTTAGAAAGTAGCTGTTTTGTTCTGTCTTTACTTGCTCCAGGGATGCAGGAATGTCAGGGGAAAAAAATAAATAAAAGATGCAAGCAGAGACAGGGGAAGAAGAGGAGGATACCAACTAAGTTTTGATACCTGTATCCAACAATATGGTATATGAATTTAACTGGTTTAAATGTGTTAAGAAAGTTGATGGGAAATGTGTGCCTACCTGCCTGAAATTCAAAAACCTCTCCATCCCTCATCCTCTCCAAGAAGTAGCAGTGAAGTATGATAACTTCAGGCTGCACCAGCAGTCTCTGCCACCACAGGTACTTCTATTCACAGGATGGTACTGTTTCACTTTGTCTACTTAGATCTTCATCATCTAGCTGGCAAAAGGTTCCCTTTAGACTAGTACTGTATGCAACAACTGCTATAAGCAGAACTTAACAAAAACAACCGCCCAAGGAGCAGCTGTGCAAGTCAAAGGCCATGAGGGAGATAAGCCAGCATGGTGGAGAGAGATGATACCACTTCCACTTTGGAAAGACCACCGTGCCGCTAAAGCTTCTGAATGCGAGTGAAGTAGTTGCACTGAAGTAAATCTTCTCCTCCTACACACAGGAGTACTCTGAGCTAACAGAACAGGAAATTCTAATTACTTATATATCCTAAAAAATGACACATATGTTCTTCCCTGTTAACCTAGGTCAGGCTTGAACAGTAACTAATAACTAAAACATCTGCTGTTCAATACACCATCATTCCTCTACTGCTACAGAACAAATATTCAGAATGAATCAAACCTTTTAAATTTCCATTCCAGGGAAAAATCAACCATTCTGGCAGAGCTTTAAATACATTTCATGACAAAACAACCCAAGAACAACTTTTAAGAACTTTGACACTTTTCAGCAAAACCTGGAGAGGAGACTTTACACAAAGCAAGGTAATTTCTTCAAAAAGCATCTGAAAAATTTTGTTCCCAGTGTCCACAGCACAGTTTGCATGGCAGCACTTCTACGCATCTGGAGATGCTTTTCAGCAGCTTACGCAAATTAAAAACTTAGTACACAGCTTTTTGATTCCAAAAAACTGACATTTTGAAAAAGAGCACTTCCTTCTCCGCTAAGGAAAGTGATTTGTTCTGGCTGTATAAATTAAAGACATAATTAGAAAATGCTGGTTTTACCAAGTATTCCCTACCAACAAGACAAACTCCACAAAGATACTGATTTTGCTGATAATTCATTAAACAAACATCACAGAAGTGTTTTGACTGAGGGGAAAAAAAGGTGTATTTGCTTAAATCATACTGAAAAACGCATAAATTAGGGATTCACATCCCATCTCTTCTCTTAACAAAACAGCATATACAAAAGATTATAGTATTTCTTCAGAAACACATAGCAAGTTACAAAGTTACTGCTCCATTTTTAATGTCACATGAAGCCTTGATAGAAAGAGTCCTTAATATCAGTTTGTTTTTAAAGTATGGTGAAGCAGATTAACACATTCAAGCAACTCTCTCCTCTGCCATGCTGTGTTCAAGAGGTGGTACACCAAACAGGCAAAAAATGTGCCTTATTACGTCATTTAACAAGGTGATGTTTCTCTAAGGGTCCCTAATCTTCACAGTATCAAGTGAGACCTTAATCAAAATTAAAAGGTATTTTCAATCTATGACGTATCAATAACTCATTAGTAACTCATTTTAAAATCCATGTTCCCTATGGAGCAGAACCTCAGTAACTCACATTTATGAGATCCCTGGCTTGCAACCAAATTTTTCTGCATTATAAAGAGAACAAAGGTGGCAAAAAATGTTCTTCTGTATCAGAAACAACCTTCAAAGATTATTTATGTTAAGTTTACCACAACAGCAATTCTTGGATAGTATTTCTTAATCAATTACTGATTTTCTTGTCTCATAAAAAGAACTACCTTTACAACAAGAACAAAAAAAATTTATTCTTCTGAACAAACTTGGCAGTAGGAGAGAAAAAGAGAAGGATGTTGTGTGTGGCTACTTAGAGCTCATCTAAAACATTAGTATGCTGGAAATAAGGCTTAAAATCCTGCTAGTTCTGAAGAAAAAAACAGTCCTACTAATGCAAAGACTTTATATTCTTCTAAATGGATGTGCATCTTGGATAATCAACTCACTAAGCATACTACTCTCTCTCAAGTAAGCAAAAACCAACCATGTGTTCCATGAATCACTCTCATTTCTGACCTCCCCTTAAACTTTTGACATAATACAGCTTGAGGTATCAATATGATCAATATGATCACAGGAAGCAAGCTGTAAAATTTCAATAGCAGATATGTTCCTAAGCAAGCAGAGCATCACAGAATTATGCATCAGTATCTTGAATTGCTGCCAACCAAATGATGTCAAATTGTCTCAAATTCTAAAATACCCTATTTTTTTTTTTCCCGTAAGATACTTCAGAACAACAGCTGGTCAAATAAAACACATTTTGGATTGCAGAGAAATTTTTATTTTGCTCAATTTTCCCTTTGCAATATGTTTTGATTGTCAGGTCTTGGATGCAGAAAAAAACATCAACAATGGAAGTTTACTTGCTTACCTCCAAAAATGAAAAGCGAACAGAGGGCTGCATGGACTGCAGGGGCTTGTTGGGGTTGGGCTCAGGCTCCTTGGGGTGAGACTGCAAGTTAAAATAATGTCATCTCTAGTGAACAGAAGGTTTAGCAAGAGTTGCATGTTTTAGTGTAGGAGTTATGAAAGGAGTTCTGGTTAGAACCAAAACATTACCATCCTCCTGAATGAAGTGACTGACAGTAGCCACACAGTTTTTGACTTACGATGAAATTGACTTAAATAAAAACAAGTACATGCTTGACTGTGTTAGACTCCTTCTGGGAACAATGCTTGAGTACAAAGCCTCAGAGAGGGGAAAAAAAAAGCATTCCGTATGGGACAGGATATGTAACTGGGGCATTTTTGTCTTTTAAAAAATCTCAGGGGTTTTGGTTTTTAGTTTTGTGGGCTTTTTTGTTTGGGTTTGTTGAGCTTTTTTAAGTTTTTTACATGCAAATCAGATTTATTAAAACCAAAAGGAAAACTAAAATTCATGACTTTTCATCAGCAATATGAAAACCATAATAAAGATTCCCAATTTGAGAGACTAAAATTTGTACACTCACTAAAAAGTAAAAGTGCCTTAGAGAGAGCACCAATTTCCACTGATTTCACTATGAAATGTTCCCTCACAAATATCAAGTTCTTTATCTTGGTAATCAATGTGGATATAAGCAACTTATCAAAAAAAACCCTGTACTTGAGCATTCGGTTTCAAACATGGCTCCAGGAAGTTACCTGAAGTGCATCTCCATTTCAGGATGTCTCTCACTAAAACAGTAGGTCACTGACTGATTTCACAGATGCTCTTTTAAAACATACTCGTGCAGTCACATGCACTTCTCTGCACAAAACTTGCAAGAAAGCTTTTTTTTTTTTTTAAACATGTTTAATAACATGAGTCTTGCTTCAATTAGCTGAAGTTATTTGTCAAAAAACCCCATGCAACTCTGCCTTCTGGGCAGACTGAGCGAAGGCAGGGGCTTACAAGGAACTTTTTCCAGGTAACCTTCATAAAGACTTGTTCTGCTATGTACCAGACCCTTGCAGCCAGTCAATGCTAGCATTCCTGTCCGGTCTCCAGTGGAGACACAGATGGCCAGTATGCTAAGCACAGCTAGCTCCAACTCTAAACCCTTCAATCACAAGATACTTTGCCAGATTTTAAAATATTCCCATTATAACTTTTCAAGGTGGATACCCAATTCATTTTATTTCTCCTGAATATTCCAGCAGTAACAGTTCTACTGCTTCTAAAACAGATTAGGGACAATGGTTTTCTGATGTTGGGCAACCTTTCCTTCCTGTGATGCTTTGCAGAGGACACAGAGTTTGGCAGGGAGATGCACACTGAGTCAAGGGTGGGCCTGCTGTTAACTTTCTGGCAAGGGTACTGTGTTAGGAGCAAGTTCCTCTGGCTGCTGGCTGTGCCTGCAGAATCTCTGAAGTAGGTGTACAGAAGAGCACACAGCCTATGCAGCCCAGAGGCCGGATATGAGCTAGCTTGATTTCAGTTACAGACTAGCTGTGCTAGCACAACAGTACGTCTGAGCTAATAAGCTCCACTAAGAGCCAATGGCTCAATACATCACCCTGAAAATGACTAAACTGAATCCAGGCTGCTGTCATTCAGCCCATGCAGGCCTGTGGAGAAAGATGTGGATTGACACACTCAGATTTCTGCTGTTTCACAGGGGCACTCTCTGTTGCACTGCACTGACCTGCTGCAACTTGCACTGGAAAGGTCTTTGTGTATGATCAGTAAACGCTTGTAAAAAGTTTTATTTTGTACTTCTAAGATCTGCATTGTCTCTTAATTCTCCACTGCAGATCTGCTGCAGCAGAGCTGGCCATTCATCCCCATTTGTTTGCTTGTGTATCCCCTTTTTGCTTGTGGAGTGGCCCTTGCTGACTATAGGCTGGTAAACTCCTGTGCTGCACCATCAAGGCTCATGCTGCTGTTCCTAGGGGGGCACAGCATGGGAAAAGACAAAGGCAGGTGATGCAGACAGCAATCAACCTCCAGCAGAATCAGAGAGGGGAGCAGCCACTGATCAAAGAGAATTCAGGTGGAGGGAGAATTGCCAAAAGGCACTGGCTGTGGCAAGGAGAGCATGCGCATTGCTATGGAGTAACAGCTAGGGGCAAGGAACCTACTGAAGCCAAAAGAGTGAAAAGGAGAGGGGAAGTCTGGTACTGAGCAAGAAAAACAGATTAACTTCAGACCACAAAATGAGGTTACTCAGTCCCTTTGCTGTGAACAAACTCCAGAGACATGTAGTGACAAAGCACATCTTTCTCTAGTGGATGGCACATACACAGCAGGTGGAACTCCTACAGCTGCTAGTAGGAGTACTCATTTTCTTCCTCATTTTCTTTACTGTAACACATCAGAGTCTCACTCATGGAGCAGACTCTCAGGGCATTCAGTATCAGACGTGCTTGTACTATGGAGCTATAAATTCCCACTGTGATGACACTGGAGTGTCAATCCAGTTCCATAGAACTTGCTTTTCAGCTTTGCGTTTTTTAAGACCTACAAATTTCATGCAAAAACCTGTTAAAATAAATTATCACAGTGCATATGCATGAGGCTGACAGGCAGCCTTAATTCTTACATTTACTAAATTTGGAATACTTCATTTTGGATCCTTAATATTTCTTGAAAGAGCTTTCTGCAAGTAACAAATATAAAGTAGACAGTGTACTAATTTTTTAGAGAAACAACGTAATTCTAGTCCCAACACTTAAACTTTACTTAAAGGAAATTTATGAGAATCAGTGTGAAGAATGTTTCAAGGAATAAGTCGGATTTTTTTTTTCCCCTAGATTATGTTCTTTTATAGACGTTAGAAAATAAAAATTTGGGAGGCATGACTTAAGTCTGCATTGACTCAACTCTGACAAATCATGAGAGAACAACTCTATGGGAAACATTAAGTGCCAGCAACCAAAATATGATGCTTCCTTTCTCTACAAGTAAATAAATAAGTTTAGACAGTAGCAAGTGTGATGGCAAAAGAAAGTCTAATATATGAAAAAATTAAATATATCCAGACAGTGTTTTAGCCAAAATAATAATCCAATGCTGAATTTAAAATGTAATTCTTATCTGTATTAAATATTGTCAGAATATGGTAAAGCAAGTGTAATTATGTCAGGTTACCATGACAAACGAGGAAGCAGGATATGATTACCTCATATTACAAAATCACACACATTATGTTGAAAAAACAGTAACATTAATCATTTTTTGTCCTTTGCAGTTAGTGATGTTTTTCTCATACAATGATTACATAATTCAGGGAAGATTGATTTAAAAATATTTAAATTGCCACACCTCAAAAGGAATCTAATTATCAGTTATTCATGGAAACCAGTTTAACGAGGTCCCCCATCAGACCCCTCCTCCAAAACTCCTGAGGAATTACCAATGCTATTTTCTCCAGAAAAATATCTAGAGTTTAGCCTGCGCACAGCTCACACATACTGCTCTCAGCAGAAAGTGCCAGATTGAAATGCACAAATTTCTCACTGACATTTCACAAATGTAGTTCTGGGGAACCCAATATAACAACTACAATTGTTCCTGGGAATAAAGTGCTCTGTCACCTTCATGCGACTATCAGAATAAATTATTTGCTACACTGCACACTTACCTATAGTCCCCTGTTTAAAACATAGCAGATGTCAGAGATAATACCTTTCACAGCTAAATAACTTTACCGCAGGCATCTGCAGCATTCAGGGCTTTTTTTCTCTCCAGCAAGAATGGGGAAGTCCCAGAGAACACTAAAGGATCTGACGTAACCGTATCTATTTACCTAGGTAAAATTAGCAAGTTCTCATGGTGACTGTAACATGCACACATACATGCCTGACATGTCAAAGTAGACTGTAGGTATGTATGTACAGAAATAAATACTTGACTTTGACTAACAAATCTTGGGTACACATATCCTGGCATTTTTGAATAAAAGACTATACTTACTATACATTAAAATTATGTATTTTCATATAGTTACTCTCTAAATAGCTGAAAGCACACAAATGAGTTAATCTGTTCTAAGCAAGTACCAAGTAAACATTCTGCTAAATTAGGTAAACACACTTACTGCAGAGACTGTCAGGAATCCTCCAGAATGTCAATACAGTTCATTAGTGTAGTTACGTACGTAAAATACAGTTGTTCCTGATGGATTTTTACGAACAGCATTTCTGTAATGCTTTAATCTCGCAATGCTCTCTATTATTCAGCAGAGACAGAGGCCTTTCTAAAAGGCAGCAATGGGATAAACAGTAACAGAGAGCTGGAGAGAAAGACACCATGGCCTACTGACAGATTCTTCCCTTACGACCTGACAGAATGCTCCATACATTGAAATCCAGTAACTTTAAATATGCAGAAATGCTTTCTTTCCAAATGTACTGCAATATCCCAGCTCTGAGCTCACACATTTGCTGAAGCCAACTGCAATGCATTTAAAACGTGTTCCTTTAACCTGGATCTGCAGCGGTCCCAGACCATCAGCACAAATATATGTTAAACAGCTCCTGGTTGCACGAAAGCCGGCATCATGCAGAAACCATTAAAATATTAAAGACAGACAATACTTACTCCAAGGTCAGCCCTGGAATTTGTAGCCTTTCCCGCTGGGCTTTCATGGCTGTTATATGTTACCACATTCTATTGTAACCGTGACACACATTCACTGGCAGCATTCTGGCGATGACAGACAGCCAAAATGAACCACTATAAAGGAATGGACTAACGATCTTTTGGGGGCGGGGGGAGGACCGCAAGTTTGGGTTCTTCCACCTCTAGCTGTCACGAGGAGCTGCCGGCTGCCTCTCCCGGGGTAGCGGCAGCACACGATCTTGTGGAGCAAACGGCGCCTTCAGTTATGCATGTCAAGTAATTCATCCCCAGTATTCTGCAGCGGCAGCGCCGTGCCGACACACACACATGCACATGCTGCACCTCAGAGGAAGGAGAGGTCCCCCTTGCTACGCCAGCCCACAGCACAGAAAAAACCTCTATGCATAAGAAAGACAGTTTCTCATGGCAAATGTCAAATATTCACCACCCCCTTTGATCCTGCCAAATAGGATTTAGCCATCTTGTTTAAGTCACATTATCCCTTTCCTTGGTAAACAGACAGGCAGTTTCTCCAGTAAGAGAACAGCAAAGTGCTGAATGAAAAAACAGGCTCTTCTCCTTTAACAGGGAAAATTAATTGTTAAGGCGTTTGACGAACAAACACACTCCTTTTACACTGAGGTTAATACAAAAGGAGAAGTTACCATTCTGTTCTGTCATGACTGTTGTACTTGAATTTTAAAGAGAAATAACAATTTTTAGTAAGGTTGAAATCCAGACCTAGAAATTGCAGAAAAGTGTATTAATTACGGGTAACTTCACTTAAAAGTAAACCAGTATACAAAAACTGAGAAAGGCAGTTTTAGATCAGCGCTGCTGTGTAGAATACTGGGTTTAATTTAATTACATTAATTTTTTTTGTATTGTCTAGTAGTCTGAGGTAATCTTTTTAATAAATAAATACTCTATGAAGACTAGCAATTTTTTCCAGAGCTCTAAAAAACACCATGAAAAGCAAAGGCACTGTACAAGTACTTATTTTTAGTAATTTAAGAGCTAGAATATTTTATCTCAGCCGCATAGTTTTTCTGCGTGATTCTTAATGCGTACCTCTTGCACAATATGATAATGTCAACCACATGATTTTATTTTTTTGGCAGAGCTCTGGCCCTGCTCAGGGCATGGACAACTTCTACAGCACAAGCCAGTGCTTTCTGCAGCCCTGGCTCGGTTTTGGAACAAATCACTGAGTTCACAGGTACAGAGCCATAGGTTTCAGAGACAGAAGTAAATCTCCTGGTTATGGAAACCGAACAGGATTTAGTGAACAAGACTGCTCTTTCAACCACACAATGAAAAATAACCATTAGATACTCTTTTTCTTTTCTCCTACATATTTCTATTGGAAAAGTACTTTAAATAAAAATTACATATCACTTAAAGCCTCCATTTACAGGTGTAAATTACCTACGTATCCTTCATGTTTTTTATGGGGAAGAAAAAAAAAAAAAACTCAAACCAAAAACCTGAGGGATACACAGAACTATGCATTCGAATTTCTAAAATGAGGCCTCAGCAAGCACTACTAAGCCAAGCACCCTGTAAGCGCTCTAAGGAAGTGCTATATTCTCCTGCCTCCTGAAAGAAAGAGAAGGGACTAGATCTAAGGGATTAAATTCAAGATCACAACTGTGGTGGGTGAATTCACAGATTTCCAAAGGCACATAGATCAGTTAGGTGCCCAACTTGGATTGGTACTTTCAAAAAATGTTCTTCAGATTTTACTCAAAACTCAGCAAAACATCATTTTTTTTTCTTAGACATTCTCAAACTTAAAAAAAATACTACAAGAATCAACTATGTAACAGTCAAACAGCTCCAGCACTGAAACTATGAGGTGAAGCTGTCCATGCCTACAGGTATTTTTCATGACTGAGATTGAAGACAACCATTTAGGAACAGAAATTTAACAAAGTGAGGCAGAGTGTGAGGTAAGCTTCAGCCACAGGCCCTTGGCTCTCTCACAGCTGCCAAGAACAGGCAGCTGCCTATTCTCATTGCTCGGTGCCTCTCAAAACAAGCTCAGTTCCCTTAAAATGCCTCTGATAGAATCTCTTTTGTACATAAGACTTCTGGAGATGAAAAACATTTTAAAAGTTGAATGCAAGGGCACATGGCTCAAGTTAGTAATTTAAATCCTTACTGAGGCCTCTCTGGTTTAGTAATATTAGATATCTGGTTAAAATCAAGCAAAACCAGCAAAGCATAGTGGAATGTTTCACTTCATGAAACACAAACCTGAAAGATTATTCTTCCATACCATGGATAAGCATTTTAATATTCTATCCTTTCAAGGCCCTCTTCTTGTGCAGCTGTTGACTAGGCTTGCTTCTTCCCTTAAATGATACTACACACAGTAATACCATTAACAGTGCAGGTGCCTCTGGCTTTCCTTAGTTGTTAACATTTAACAGCAATTACACTGAGATAATAAGCACCCTTGGTTTGGCAAGCACTCTTGGCTAGTGTTTTTCAAAGGTACTCAAGAATTAGTAACAAACTCTCAAAAGAACAATGACAATAAATACCTACTTTCCATGACAGCCCTTAAGGCAAAGATCACTTATTCTGAATGTCTATCATCTGATGTCTTCACACACAAGTTCAGATATTTAAGCATTTCCAGCAAACAGACACAGTCAGTTTACCAGTGCTTACATAGGTATACAGCATTCATTTTTTCCCTTTCAAACAGGAATTCTGCTTGGAAATCGTAACACAAAAAAAATGTGCCTTGCTTTAAAAATAGCCATTAGAATCCAGTGAACACAAGACTAAAGAATACTGAAACTGTAATACCAGCATGAAGTGACTATTTGTCTCCAGTCTACTGTTGGTCAGGTTTCTCAGCCTCCAAGTTAAGGACAACACTTACCAATCCTGTGGGGATATTAATGAGAAACAGCTTTATACCACAATTTGGAGACAATAAGCAGTGAAAAGGCCTGAATTTACAAGTATTTTTAAACAGATTTAAAATTTTAGCAATGGCCAAATAATTTCAGAATGACAATTTATTTAGCAGCTTTAATCTTGACTTATTTTTCCAATTCACACATTGCAAAACTCTTTACAACATGGTTTTGAAAATGGAAAATGATGGTGCCTTCATCATCGTGGCACTCAGATGTCATTGGTTTCTTTCTCATGAGGAGAAAAATGAGAGAAAGAATTAATTTTGTTCACTGCAGCCTTCATACTGCAGTCTGTAATTCCACAAGTGATTGAGAGTTTTAAGAATAGCTTCAAAAAGTCACAGTGACAGAAACAAATGGTTTTGTCCGTATTTTCTACCTAAGTCAAGTTACAGTTTTCTTATGCTTGGAAAGAAAAATTGGAACTTCTATTTGCCAGTTTTCAAGGTGCACTGAATTCCATCCCTGTGTCCATCTATCCAGTGTGCATCCTCTCTGAAGGTCTATCAGCCAAGCAGTTGTGATTAGTAGCTCTGAACTGCAATCACAGTCCCAATACAGTACTCTCTAAGAGAAATGCACCTCTGTCACAATTACCAGCAACGCTTACTGGTTAAAGTCAGCCACATACACTAACTAGGTATTCAAGTCATGAGAGTTCAGTTCATTTCATGTACTCATTTCAGGGATTATGAAAGTTCATTTCAATTCATGAGAGTTACATATTTGTAACTGAGAAGCATTACTCAGAAACAATTTTTCCTCAGGTTGGTGTACTGGACAACCTTGTAAGGATGAGAAAGCATCAGCAAAATTTGTATATATATATATGCATTTGTATGTACGTGAATACAACAAGCATATACATGTATGTATATGTTTGTGGGTATTTTAGCAGCACTGCGTCCAGCATGTGATAACTTAGTATCCTTTCACCTCAGTAGGAAGACTTAAGATCTCCGGAGCTACTGCTAAATAAAGAGCAGCTCACCATGATGGCATAGCAGCTCTGCTGACAGATCAGGTCCTAGTGCTCCTGCTTGTTCGACTGACTTCTTTTCCTGCTATATTCAAAACTTTGCTTTGCAAAACTCTCTCAGCTGAGCAGGTAATCAGACTGAATGTTGAAACCTGACAGAATGCAGAATTATCTAGCAGGTGGAAAGCAAAGTTATAAATCTGAGAATATTCAAGATCCTAACAGCTGCTTCATTGGTAATACCCTAGTTTCTAAAGACCTAGCAAGAATGATGCAGAAGCAGTTGGGCGCAACACTGCTGCCTGGCATCAGAGAGAAGCAAACAGCCCAACGTCTTCGCATTCTTTTCAAGATAGCATGTTTGGGCACATCACTAAGTAGCCAGAAAATGTCTGAAATATGAATCTGTTACCTCTGGCTGAAGTCAACAGACTGACTGACGCAATGAGTATAAAACAAATCTTAAGCTTCAGCTGTCTGCCAGAAAAGGTCAAGTAGTATTCTTCTTATCAATGTGATGGCCAGTTTATTCTGAATTGTTATTTATCACATACTCTACCCAGAAGTATTTGAGAGAGACTACAGCTTAAAGAAGCAGTACCAGATGGTGAAAGGAATCCTTTTTCTTAGATCCCTGGCTGGTTTGTCTCACTCATACGCTCAGGCTCAGAATAATTGCCCAATTTGCAATTGCAAGGAATTTTCCATCTTGGTCAGATTATACGAAGAGTAAGAGAGGGCCTGTATTCCATTCATTTTCCTGCTGAAGGAAGAAGTGGGTGAGGATGATGGAAGCTGTTTGCATATGCCTGTACCCAGGCACTCAGTTTGCACAATGGGCTCAGTAAGGCATGCTGAAATGAAATCCTTGTCACTGCAGGGCAGTGGCTGGACTTTGGTAAAACCTGCATGTTCTTTGGTATCTGTGTTCAATACATGTCAGCCCTTAGCACAAGGAAGGGGAAGACCGTTTCATACTCAATGACAGAAGGACGTACTAGATGATGGCTTCCAGCCTTAAGCTCTGTAATTCCCAGTGTTATGAATCTATTGACATTTACAAGCATACCCAAGATGTGACACCGGTAAGCAGTTCACAATAATGCATGTTATTAATGTGCCACTGGAGTACAGAGTAAAAGCCCAGGTGGTCTTACAAAACACTTTGCTGGAACCTATTTGGAGCTGTAATTCTTACTGTTCTGCAAGGGAATTGTTTTTAAATTACAGTTGTAAACAGTACTCTATTAAATTCAAATGTATTTTTAATAACTTTTCATAAATGAGTTGCACATTCTGCTGAGAGATCTATGGTATTGTTTATATTACTAACCAAAGTAACAGATCAAAAGAAGGTGTTTATTAGCAATGTAATTAACTATTAAAAATTACAGAAGTGCTTTGCAGACCTCTGGAAAGTTAACCCAGCAACTGGTTGTCACATTGAACATCTTAACGAAAAACATCGATCCCAGAATACTGCAGACAAAGCGTATCAACAACCTGCATCAGCCAAGACCTCGTCAAAATCACTCTACAACCTCACTCACTCCCACTCGTCCACATTAAGCTTCAACAGATAGTTCTGAGATTTTCCCTGCAGCCAGAATAGCCTCCTTATATACAGAAGCAGAAACATTCAACTCATGTTGGCTGGTCCTGAAACACTGAACTGAAAAGGTAGATAAACATAATGAAAGTATCTGGCCAAAAACTGTAAGAGAAAAGCTCTCTATTCTTTGTCTAAATATAATTTGGCTCATTATTACAGATGACAGCAAAAAAACAGCAAGAGGTGCTATCTAAAACAATGTGTTTATGTAGCCTTCCTCACATTCCACCACAGTATCCCATCTCACTTTACTAGGCAGCATCATTTTTGTACCTGCCTGTGAAAGCTCAAAAATAATACGCCATACAAAGTGAAAAATCAAGCAACATAATGGTACACCTTTTGTGAAAATTTCTTCTTCTAGAAAACTCCCAGAGCAGTTACTTCAGATTTAGACAGCCTCCTACCATATTTCACATACTATAAGAACAATTTAAAAATCTAATCTTAAATTAGAAAGCAATAAAAATAGCTCAATTAATACAAGTCTCTTGTCGACAGACATCAAGCTAATATCGAAACTGTAAAAAGCCTGAGAAATCAGGCTTTAATAATGATTATGGTCTCAATCTGCACTGCCTTTGAATAGGAAAGAAACATCATAAAAAAAATTGAGGCAAAAAAAGACATCTTGAAGAGTTATACATTAGTTTTAGCAGTTATTTTAAAAGAAGTAATAATTCCAGAGGCTTGGTATACAGGGATAACCCAAAGCTTGGCTCTTAATGAGTATTTGTTTACCTGGTCTTTGTTTAAGATTTATTTCAGTGCTAACTGATGCCATTTAACTTTCCTGAGGTTATTTTTCTACAGAAATACATTGAAAACATTACAAAAAAATAATTATTAATAGTTTTGTACAATCATGATGGTATCTTGAGTATCTTCTTCAAAAAGTTAAAGCAATAATAAGGAATTTCCTAATTCTATAATCCAGCCTACACCCCAACACCCTACATCTGTCCATCAACAACTAGTATGTAGCTAAAGTTACTGCTTCCTGTTTTGGCTGATTGACTGATAACTGATTCCTTATTAAGGCCCCATTACGCACACCAATATATGCCTGCAGAAGCTCCTCCCCAACAGCTTTTTAAGGCTACAGCATGTATGCCTGAATTCTTTTTAAAAACGCACCCCCTAGTTCTCTTTGAATCAGACAAACAGCAGTCAGCAGCATTCCGAAGGGAAGCAAGCAGCAGAAATACAGCCATCGATCTTTCACAAAAAAACCAAAGAAATTTGAAGGTCATTGTCTTTTTTTAATGTCTTATGCTTATGTAAAGCCCTATACACATTTCCACAGGGAATTTAGTGATTACAGACAAGCACAAATGAATAATATAATGTTGCCTGTTAGGAGACAGTATTTTCTTCCATCAAAGCAGATACTGAAAATATGGCATCAAGTTTCAGCAGAAAGCTTTGGCAATTAATCCCAGGAAAGTAATGATACATTATAAAGAGATTTAAAAAGATACCAAGAGAACACCTTCCCTGTTCCCAAGCAAGGTCCATATACTACCCCTATCACTCCATCCAGCTGTTTGTCTCACCCATAACTCCTCCCAGGTTCTCCACTCCTCTGCTTCACTATTCAGAGACACACAAGTGTTTCAACAATGTCGAAGCTGAATCCGCCTTGTTCCAACCTAAACATTATGTCTTGCTTTGTATCCCAGTAACATAGAGAACACTTAGTTCCTACTTGTGGCAGATGTTTTACATAGTTGAATGCTTTCACAATCACCCCTTCTATGGAGTAAATAATCCTTGCTTGGTAAATATTTTTCTGTAGATCATGTCTAGTTTCCAAAGCAGCTGATACTTGACATGTGTTGTCCAGCTGATACATCTCAACACACAGCAGTTCAAGTCTAAATGCAGCACTCCAGCTTAAAACCTTGTTAAATTCTGCATGGGGCAGAATAATGCTGCATGCCTTGCAGCTCAAATCATCAGCTTCCGAGCATGATATACCCTCTTCTCCCATCTCTTCCCCCCTGAAAGCATCACACTGTGGAACCATTATACCTCTCAGATCCTCTTCTGCAAGCCACCACCTATCCAACTATCTTACATGCAAAAAGCTCATTATTTTCTGCTGAAGTAAGATGTCTCCATCTTGTTCTATTTTACCCGGTATATTTTCTCCAGGTCATCAGATTGATTTTGAAACCCCATACTGTTCTTCAGTATACTTGCATTCTTCCCGGCTTGTTGTCTGCTGCAAATGTAATAAAACACATCTATTACATCATCTAGGCCACTAATGAAAGATAATGACTATAGCCAGTCATCCAGGTTTCTTACACCTGCAGTCCAGTGTGATTTCCTGCTTCGTGTTTCTACCCTGTAACACCGAAGAAGGTTCTCAAAAGTGATAATGTCACCACTCCCACACAGATTTGTTGGAACATCTTATTCGTAAAACTTAGCTAAAAACCAAACAAAAAAAAAAACACACACACACACACAAAAAAAACCAAACAAAACAAAACCCAAAAAAACCCCCACACTACCACATATCACAAAACAAAACAAAATGACCAAACAAAGTTCAGATTTATAAAGCAGTAATCTAAAAGCTTTCTGGATTTAGACAGATATATTCTCAGTACCTCTGACAAGACTCATTTCAACCAAAAAAAACAGACATTTTTAAATGCAAATGAAAAAAATTTAAGGGTCTCCTAGCAGAATCTTGGAGAGAAGCACCCACAAAGTATGACAACAATCTATAAAGACTCATCTTCAGCAGCATCTCAGTGATATCAAGAAGAATCAACAGAAGAGCTGAGGCTGGGTCTCAAGGCCATACTCACTCATGGATGTAGAACATGCCTCGTTTAATCTCACTTCCATCATATGCTTTTTTGAAGTGGAACATGCACCTAGTTCCCTGACTGCAAAACAGTACCACTTAGAAGAGAAGAAAAAAAGCATTCCTAACATAGATGTTTCCTGCACAGCCTCTACAAAGGCATAGAAGATCTTTTCCATTTAGGCTAGAATGGCAAGAAATCCTTTTGTAGAATGCATGTAGTTCCAGCTACATGCACAGCTCCACGTTAGTGACACCTGGGATAGCATGTTTGTCTCAAATGCTGTGCTGGCCTCCACTGCCTAGGGGTATGACCACACTAAACATTTATGAGAGAATCCACTGGTGTATGAGGAAATGTGATTACATGCAATTACACTGCTTTTTGTACTCTGGCAACCAACACACAATGAATGTAAAGTATGAGACTCCCTAAACCCGTGTCAGCCTTTTAGACTGCCACTTGCTCCCCAAGTGCCAGTTTTCTGCCATTCCTTTCAGGCAAGCATGGCAATATTATGGATCTACTTATCCCCAGTACTCTTTCTGACCTTTTCACATGCCTATGAGAGCTGTCATAACACACCTCATTAAACCCCACAGGTCTAAGCTTGACTGACTTGCTAGGAAAAAACATGACAGAGAAGTGCAGACTACCACATTTGGGAGAAAGGACAAGATGGCAGAGACAGCAGAGAAGAGCAGCACATGGACGGCAGAGAAGTATGCTAATGCCAGGTTAACTGTTGCCACAACCTGTGACAGACTAAAGAGGCAGAACTACCTGATATGTCCTTACAGAACAGAAACATATCCTGCCAAAGCAGGATTTTTCATCTCCAACTCTGTAAGTGCTCAGTCACACTGCCATCCATCCCCCACCTCTCCTTTCAGCCCAGCACAGAAGCCACCACTTTCCTGCTGCCCACAGTTTTGGCTGAAGTAATCTCTTCCGTTTCTGCAACCTCCAGTCTCACAGTGAGCTATTAACCCCTCCTCAAGGGCTGCCCATGCTGCCTGCCCCTCATTTTAGTCCCAGAAGCCATCACCCATCCTCCCATACACAAAGCACTTGCCAGCCAGCTTCCTGGCATACCTATTCACAGCCTAAATCTGGCTGAGGATCCCTTCCCCAGTTCTCCACTGCTGTGTCCCAGAGAACACACCTGCAAGGAAGGTGCCAGGTTTCAGGCAAAGGCTGAAAATACAAATGGACTGAAAACATCCAGCGAAACAGAATTGTGTCAGGAACTGCATTCCATCAACAAAGCTTCCTAAACGGGTAAATATGACCCATACCTACCATGGGGAGAGGGAGGCAGATACCAGGTTGGAGAGATGTCAACAGGGCCCAGAAGTTTTAAGTAGAGACAGAAGTGGTGGTACAGGTAAAAATGGCCAGAGCCACAAATATTATGCAGTATGCTCACAAGGGACTACCAAGAAGCAGCCAGTGTGGCCTAACTACCAAGTGGGCACCACCCCCAGCTAAGGACAACGGAGGGCCTGACAGTCAGAACATGGTGCCTTCCACTGCCACATTGTACTCTGGCTGCTTTAAAACTTTTAAGTCTGTCTATGGACCATGGACACATATTCCCGACCAAAATCAAAGAGGCCTTCCTTCTCCTCCAACTCTTCCTGCAGCTGTCTCACCCACTGCTGCCCAGGACTATAGTGTAAAGACTTCAGAGGAGTATGCATCAGGATTGTTGGCATCTCACATTCATCCAAGATGTCTGCCAGTGAGACATGCCTGCTTTGCTGCTCGCCAGGATCCAGCTGTTGTCCCTGGTCCTCCACAAGGAAGTGTTCCTCTTCTGAAATTTTAATTTGACTGCCAGGCCCCCTCATATCCAGCAGCAATACCCAATACTGACACTGAAGTAGCTTTTACTCTTCTCAAGGCACAGGTTAATGAGCAGAATCCATTCCTCAGGGCCCCAGACTGGCATTTTTAGGAAGGCAAAAGACTGTTGGAAGGACAGCTGTAAAAAGAAAAGGGGGAAAAGAGGGAGACAATCATGAAGAGCCAAAATGTTCAGAAAGGAGCCCATTATGGGGAGATTGACAGAGAAGAGAGGCTGAGTATAAAAGATGACTAGCTTAATGAAAGAGGAAGATGAGAACCAAAAAGACCTGTGTGTCATGAATAACAGCCAATGTGAAGGCACAGATACCATCCAGCTCTTGACATAAGAAAGGTAACACATGAGGACATCACATGAACTCAGTGGTCCAAGAACATTTTCCCAGTACACATGCACAAACTTATTGGTCCCTTACTTCCCCATTTGGTGTAGGAGTACGTAAGACTAACCATCTGCAGAGAATGGTTTGTCTTAGCTTATTTTGGTTTCGTCCAAAATAAATCTCTAGGGTGCATGGAACAGAACAATACAGTATAAGAAAATGCAGTAGAACACTACTGCAAACTAAAGAGGCTAATACTAGAAAGTATTTACACAGCTACTTTCTCAGGTGGTCTTCCCGTATTTTTACTCAAGGCTATGCAGCAACTAGGATGAAGATCCTGACTTGAATTTCTGGGGGAAGCCAGCACATCACAACAGGTTTCCTTTGCTCTTCAGAAGATACTGAAACATTCTGCAGGAACAGGAGTTTCCCAAATGCTCTATGCCAAGGCATTTAACACTGTGGTAGTCCAGTTGAATAGCAAAGAAACTGCAGGTAACAAATACATGAATATCCTTTACGATAAGCAACAGTGCTGGTTTAGAACACGGAGTAATTTTTAAAGTTCAAATTTGCATTTCATAGAAAAGAGGGAGGGAAAAAAAAAAGGACTTCCCACTTCCAGGACAAAACAGAAGTGGTTTATTGTGATTTCATGATCCTGACATCTCTAGGAAGTCAGCCAATATTTCACATAATGGAATGGCAATAACACTGTGCATTTCAAGGGGGAAACCCGTAATGCAAGAATGCCTGCCTGAAGATGTCAGGCAGGCAGATCCCTAATGCTCAGCAACTGCCTCTTGTAGCTGACAGATATTTACAATACTATTTTACAATACAGTAATATTGCCACCAGAGGAACAAACATATTGTGCGGAAACCCAAGTGCATCTTTCCTTAAAATAAAACCAAACATTTATTTGTAGGTTATACCTCACCTTTAATCTCACAAAAAAAACCCAAACAAAAAAAACCCCACCCCCACTCCCCCCCCCCCCCCCCCAAAAAAAAAAAAAAAAAAAACACCCCCAAAAAAAAAAACGAGAAAAAAAA
>WYDI02021918.1:0-27023 GCA_009867235.2 Psittacus erithacus | reverse complement strand
TAACACCGATGTTTTCAGTTGCTGCTCAGTAATGTTTACTCTGACCAAGGACTTTCTGAGCCTCATGCTCTGACAGGAAGGAGGGGAAGCCGGGAGGAAGCAGGGGCAGGACACCTGACCCAAGCTGGCCAAAGAGGTATTCCATACCACAACACGTCATGCCCACTATATAAACTGAGGGCAGTTACCTGGAAGGGCTAGATTGCTGCTCAGGTCTGGCTGGGTATCGGTTGGTGGGTGACGAGTGGTTATATTCTCTTCCCTTGTTATTTCCCTTATCATTATTATTATTATTGGTGGTAGCAGTAGTATGACAGTTGGGAACACCAGAACTGTACACAGTACTCCAGATGGGGTATCACGAGAGCAGAGTAGAGGGGCAGGATCACCTCCTTTGGCCAGCTAGTCACGCTCCTTTTGATGCAGCTCAGCACGGAGCTGGCTTTCTGGGCTGCAAGTGCACACTGAATCTGTTTCATGCTCAGTTTCCTGTCCACCAGCACCCCCAAGACTCTCTCCACAGGGCTGCTCTCAACCCAGTTTCCCCCTAACCTGTAGCTGTGCCTGGGACTGCCCCAATCCGGGGGCAGGACCTTGCACTCAGTATTGTTGAACTTCATGAGGTTGGCACTGGCCAGCTCTCAGGTGCGTCAAGGTCCCTCTGGATGGCATTCCTTCCTTCCAGGCTGTTGACTGCACCACACAGTTGTTGGCAAGCTTGCTGAAGGTGCTCTCAATCCCACTGTCCACATCACCAACAAAGATGTCAAACAGGATCAGTTCCAACACTGATCCCTGAGGGACACCAGTCATTACTGGTCTTCATGTGGACATTGAACCATTGAGCACAACTCTCTGCATATGGCCATACAGCAAATTCTGTGTCCACCAAACAGATTCGTGTATTGAGTCATAAATATGTGATTGGTATGCAGAAGAGGAGGCAAGGACCACTGAACCTTAAAGATGTTGTCACGCAGCCTTTTCCAGGAGAAGCTTTTACAGACAAAGGTAAATCTCATCACTGCAGTTATCAAACACTGTCCACTGCCAGTAGCTGACCACCCTGAGCAGGCATGGCCAAACCAGCACCCAAGTTACAAGAGGATTTTCAGATTCAGAGGGACTCACTGATTATATATTCTTCAAGTATAAAAATTCTTGATACTAATGCTTGATAATCAGAGCACTGTCGTTCAGATTTCCATTAAGTTTAGCATGACCATGCTGCTAGAAAACAGTTGTGATTTGAGATGTCTAGAGGCTCAAACTGCATGTCTCAAAAAGCCTAAAATTGAATGATAACTTCTAAGAATTAATGATCCACAATGAATTATGGATCTGCACAAACAAAATACAATTCCTCGGAATTCATATACTGTAAAATCGAGCCCTAATCTCTTTAGCTAGTACTCTGCACCTATTTGTCTAACCTAATATTCATTATACGAGCTTTATCTTTCCTCAGATATGTTAGAATAATTACTTTACAAGTACCAGGAACAGTGGGTCTCCACCTAACGAAAATACATTATCTTTTCAATGACATTTGAGAGGTGGGAAAAACGTGACGCAGAGGTACTAAAGGAAGGAATTCTATTAGGAATTCAAAATGTGTGATTTGCTTTATATTCTGCCTTGCAAATTTTCTCTGAAGGAGACCCAAGATGATTTTCAAAAGAGCACTATCCAAGTAATCTTCAAAATAATTGTCCAAACTACCTTAGTATATGATGGAGTGGTTTACAAAACTTATTTTTAACCTCATACTCAACAAGGCAGAATCAGTGAGTCAGATTCACTTTTGTGCTGTATGGATATGGAGTATGGAACAGCAGCATCTTTATAACATGTCTACACTTTAAACACCTAGATAGCCTGGGCAGTGATCAGTGTCCAACACAAGCTACCATTTTAATTGATTGAAACATTGCAAATAACACCATTAGTTGATAGAAGTTGATTTGTGGACTCAGTTAATTTGCTGCTGAAGTTTCAGGTGAGAACTCTTAAACTGAAACCTATGGAAAGGATGTGGTAAAGCCACTTGCTTGATCTTGAAAAATCCCTGTGCTGGGGATTATTCTGTGAGACTTAGCTTCACAGAGTCCAGAAAGAGAACTGGTACAGCCCATAAGCAAGCCCAGTTCTCAAAATTAAATCTGTAAGTTATACTAGCAACCTACTCAGATTTAGCTATCAACTGTCTAGAGGATATATTACTGCATCGGTGATGAAAGGAAAGGGGAAACATAATAGAAATACTTATCAGCTAAAAGCAAGTGGAAGAGAGGATTCTGCAGCTAGCTCCCAAATGGACACTTCCCAGGACTGTGCAGTTTGCTGCTGCCAGCAGTAAGTAGACAGCCAGCAGCAAACCAAGCTGGTTATGTGCCTGTAAAATTGCACAGACAATCCCGCCTCTGACTTCTCCTAGTGTCTGTGTGGTTAATCATTCGAACTTTAAACTCATAGATATATTTGTGTGCAAAAAACATTACAGGAACTATACCACAATTGATGCCACATCTCCCAGTTACATGACTTCCAAGCTTCTTTGGGAAAACTGTTACCTATACACAGATCTTTTCACATGCAAATTGACAGCCTGTGCAGCTTTCACTGTATGGTCTGCACATTTGAAAAAGTGCAATTTTGTGAGAGTGATAGGGGAAATTAATGTCATGTCTGATTCTGTCTTCAGTTTAGAAGCAGAAGTTGAAAGTAAAAATGGCAAAGTGGTATGACTTGTATAACATATTTAAAAAATAAGTCTGCAATAAGTTCTTTTAGAACTTTTGGGATTTTCACATTTTTTTAATAATTTTCAGCTGCTAGAGACTGACAATGTTCTCTTATTTTGAAGGAGCATTGATCTTCTCTAAATCAAGCAGCTTTGAACTTGTCTTTGTCTGAAAATACCTGAACTATGTTGCAGTATCTTGATAAAACAGTAAGCTCATTTTAACCAGGCTAGAGCTGGACAACAAGCCAAAAAGTAATAGCTCTGCAGCAGCCAACCCTACCAAATAAATGATTAGCATCAGTAGAAGAAGCAGTCTCCTTACTATAGCTGGATGGAACCAGGGTTTTTATTTTCCAAAAAAGTCATCTTTTTTATGTTTATTCAGAAAAGAGCTAAAGCCAGAAAAAGATGAAAGCTGAAAAACACCTTTATATTCAAGTTCAAATCTGGCACAAACTTACATTTCAGGTCAATCAAAATATTTTGTTTAGTCAAATTTAGTCATTTTATCAATTAACTTTTAAATTGTATTTTTTTGTAATTAAAATCAAAAAAATATATTTCAAAATTATAAGCTACACAAAAACCAAAATTCTTATTTCACTTTCTCATGAAGTAGTGTATATTCAAAATACATTTCAATCCAAACTTTAACAACTTCAGAAAACTTCAGACCAACTCTAATCCAACTTCCACTGACTGTCATAAAAACTCAAATTCAGAGTTTACTTCCAAACTGTTATTTCATATCAAACACAACTGAAGGTAAAAAGTGCTTTTTTTTTTTTCAGCAAGACAACTGTGGATTGATGCTAATATTAGTTTTGATTTGAACAGGTCTTGAGAAAAATGTTACCACACCATTAGAGCAAGAAGACAGATAACTGAGTAGTAGACTAGGTATCAACAGGCTAACAAAGCTAGAGAATCTTTTCATCTCTTTCCAACCATTGGGGAATTTCAGAAAAAGATACCTTACTGCAATATGATTGTTTATACCAAAATTTTTGAGAGGGCTAAACTACATGTATCAGGAGAGATTTTAAAAAAAGCATATTTGAAAACCGCACCACTAGTTCGGGGTAAAACAGGAAATGCTTTTGTCACTTCTAACACTGTGGAAAAGGCATTCATTTCATTTGCATTGACAGGAAAAAAAGGCTTGAGAGATTAAAAGTTACAGTCCTAACCTACCCAAACTCTTTAACAATAGAAACACATTTTTCCATTATATTTACCGTCCACTGTTCTCCAGAAAGGTGAAAAATAAACTTGTTTCTTTCCTTATTTGCTTCATCTGGCAAAGCGCACTTCTTCTGCAACTGAGGTGTCTTTCCATAAGCATTCAGATTCTTCTTATCAGTGTCTAAAAAGCCATTCTTGAGGTATTTTGATTGAGGAATGCCTTTCTTCCGGCACTCTAATATGAAATTCCATTCTTGTTTTATCCTGAAATGGGGCCAAAAAGGGTTATGTAAATCAGCTGAACCAATATGCCAAATAAGTCTTAATGTTTGATCTTTGCACAAGTATTTAATAAAATATAATTATGAACCTAATGTATTTGCCATTAAAAAAAAAAAAAAAAAGGCATTCCTAGAGTCTTAGAGTCATTTTTAGATTTCTAGATTTAATATAGATTTCAGATGAGCAGGATTTCATTTACTGACTATAAAACAGTGACTCCCAGGGAATAAAAGAAAAATGGAGTCTGACTGAGTACACTGTCACAGAAAACAGCATAAATGATGTCCTTTATTTCAATAGGGTAGGAAACACATTCTCACAGAACAAGTTATATGTATAAACAAAAATGAGTAAGAAGTTAGAAATAGTCCCTTTTCCCTGACCTTTCTTGTTCAGGTGTAATGATCTATTTTTATTTTTTAAACCTTATCTTCCAAGATCATCTTTGGCTGCCCAAGGAAGTTGTGAATGGTCCATCCCTGGCGGTGTTCAAGGCCAGGTTGGACAGAGCCTTGGGTGGCATGGTTTAGTGTGAGGTGTCCCTGTCCATGGGAGTGAGGTTGGAACTAGATGATCTTAAGGTCCTTTCCAACCCTAAGTATTCTATGATTCTATGATCTTAGAGGGTGAAAGTAGAGGTCAAAGTTATGACATGCCAACCAATTTCATATTTAATTTCAGTGTAACTTTAGGCTCACCGCTAGGGCAAACTTTTACCTGTATAACTTGAGGTGCAAATTCAATTTGATATAATTAAGCATCACCAAAAGCACATGCTTTAATTTAGGACAGATTTATTTCAGCTTAGTCAATTAAGAACCAGGTTGATTAACTGAAGCATGCCTTCCTTTTACCAAAATAAAATTCTGTAGAGCTTCTTGCCTTATAAATTTGATGTCATGCTTTGAATGCTAGATTCTTGTGATATATAAGATTCATTTATTTGATTTCCACCCAGAAATTTTAAGCTAAAGACTTGAATAAAACTGACAGGTGAAGAAGGGCACAAAATTCACGATAATGTGACCGCTAGAAAAAGTGAAAAATGTCATGTCCTACAAAAGAATCACATGCAAGATTTCAACGTTCAAGTACAAAGCAACAAAACCTGTACACATACCCCAGCTAAGCATGGGACTTTCTCCAAAATGCTAAAAAATTAGCACATGTAACAGAATGTCTGGTTTTAACTCACGTACAAGAAATCAGTTACAAACAGATACAGGAAGCATCTTCCAGACTTGGTGAAAATAAGCAATTTTTGGACACTCATAGCAAGATATGATACAGAAACTGCATTACAGAATATATTTATGGGAATATGATTGCATAGTTTAAAAGTCAGATTTGACTCAATGCTATCAAAATAAATCTTTCGGGATAAAAACTTCATGACTAAATAGGAAAGGTATTATGGAGACAGCTGTAAACTGCCCAGCAGAAATAGTGGCACTTGCTAAAACCTTAGGGTATGTTAGAGAGGCTTGGAAGCAGAAAGCACAGCAACAGCAGGAGACATCGGCTATCAGCATAAGCTCAGCATATTGGCAGACAATGCACACTTTTGGAAACTGCATATGAATGTTTATCAGGGCAGCTAGCTTGAGAGACCACAAGAGGACCTGATTCAGTTGCAAAGAGAAGCACACTATACATGGATCATCAGAGAACTACAGAAAGACCCTTCTGTAATAATAGCTGCAATGTATTCCCACACAATATCTTTATAGAGAGAAAATAGAGAAAAACATCTAGAAATATTTCAGAAGATGAGCTACATAGAACAGTGAAGTTGTTTAAAAGTGCAGCTCACTGGATAAACTGCTTACAGACGGCATAAAGACAGCTCATCCTCAGAGTAAGTGCATACTAATGAAGACACTCTAAGGATCTTTTTCTCCTCTCATTTCCAAAACATACAGAAATAAGAAAAAAAAAGAAAAAAAAGAGAAAATTACATGTATGTTCCAATGAAAAAATGAGAAGATAGTATAAAAATTAACTATAAAATCACAACAAAACAAGTGAAGTCACTTACTGAAGGTATACGAACTAATAGAAAAAGGATTTCTAACACATCAGAAGCAGAAAAGCTTTCAAAGAGGCAGTGGGAACAATTGCCTATCAAGATATGAAAGAAGCGATGAAAGAATAGTCAAAGAAGTTACTGAGAGCTGCAGAAAAGCTACTCATCCTTGGCTTCATTTTTCATTACAGTGATCGTATGTTCTTTACAAGTAAGCATCTGGAGGACTTTCTGATATTTATTGTCAACAGAGGAGGCTTAAGAATTAAAAAAAAATAGATATGAGAAGTAAATCACGCCATTCCTCTCTGTGTCTAATTGTGGACTGCTTTATACTACAGACAGCTGTGATATTTTTAATGAGTTAGGAAGAAAAAGACTGGACAGACAGAAAACACTTCCAGCAATACATTCAGCTCAGTGAGTCCTTAGAGGGGTATGGCAGCTGCAATCACAGAAGAGTGCATCACCAATCCACAACATCTCAAAATTTTTTTCTGAAGCAACTCGATATAACAAAGACAAAGAAAATACGTTAGAGAAGATTTATCTCTTTAGGCCATTTTGTGATCCTTCACAAAATGCATCTGAGACTTCTGGTTATGGGGTGAGAGACACAGAAGAACTTGATGGCACTAGGCAGCCCTACTAAAGGGCTACTAAAGTCCTACTAAAGTACCTACCCTCCAGCTACAGTCTGGAAGCACTCGGATTACAGAATTTTTCATATAAGCAGACGTTAAAGTTGAAATACCTTTTTCAGATGCTTTGACACATGAGCCAATTCATCTTTTAGTGTTGATCTTGCTTATTTAATTTGTTATTTGAACTCCAGAGACCACCAGCACAACCGAGGACAGACAATTCAAGAGTAATAGATCACTAGGAAAAGCTAGAAAATAGTACTTTTGTATACTGTAAGAAAAATAAGTAGGCCCAGACCACCTACTCATCTTTTTTCTAAAACTCATCTACCAGTGAGCATACCTAATTAGCTATAAAAGCTCTGTATTCCTGCGTGAGGTGGGTGGGAGGTGAAGTGTGCAGGGACAGTGTGGGGAAAGTTCATTGAAACCTCAAGAAAGAAAACAAAAAGACGTGAACTATTGAAAGTCATGACCTGAAAAAGACCAAAACACTGGCATGATTTTTTTTTAATCTTCAAAATAATCCTATCTTTACTTAGCACTGCTGTACTGTTGTTTCTCACATCCTCCTTCAGTCCTCCACACACAGCTTTTCTGTCCCTCTGTGAAGCTTAATTCTGCATTACTGCCCTCTCATTTCCATGGAATTCTTTGATTTTTCTACTAAAGCAATAAAGATTTTTTCTCAGTGCATAATTCAATGCACTAAAAAGGCTTGCCCCCAATATGCTTTTCTTGCGTTCATTGCTCTTCAGTCACGTACACAAGATGACTGACTTGTTTCCCACAGTATAAATTCTGCAGAGGTTAGAGACTTAACAAACAGAAAAAAGAAGTCAAAAACTCCAGCTCTTGATAAAAAGTAAGGCTCCGAACTGTTCTACTGTACCTTAGTGCTGCCAGGTAGACCCCTGGAACACAGGAGCAGAGGGCTCAGATCTAAATTGTTACTCTCACACAAGGCATATAGAAATCAGCAAGAAGGGAGCTACATGTAAAATGAAATAATAAACTGCCCTCTGACACTTTATTGATAATACGTACAAAACACAAATCTCAGGAGGTCATGACACATTTTCAGCTAAATAAAATAAAATGCACATAGCAAAAACTGCTGTTACCCAAATCAGTCAGTGAAATATTGACCTCAGAAGAAAGACAGGTGTTAAAAATTAAATCTGTTTAGGAATTCAACATGGATATGCAGTGATTTGGAAGCATTGTATAAAATTTTGTCTTTACTCATATACTAGATGATAGCAACATGCTCTGTTTAGCTTTAAGAGAAATCTTGTGGTCATGAGGCTAAGTACTATGTAAAGCACATTTTGAACAGATGAAAAGTGAATTAATAATTAACCAACAAAACCACATAATTTTATACGGTCCATCTCAGAATGAAAGTATGGAATATGCCAACGGCAGCCCTCGCTTGTACCCTCGGGGTGCACACTAGCTAAATGAGTCAACATGAGCCTTTCTGGCATGAAGGTGTGGCTTAGATCAAACCAGTACGTTATCATTAAGCAAAGGTTGCAAAGGTGTAATTTGCAGGTTACAGTTGAGATCAAATCAAAGGGATCTATTCAGTTCTATCATTGTCAAAATAATTGAGGTGAAGATACTTTTAAAGATCTTTATGAAAATAAAGACCATTTTAAGTCTTCTTCTGGTGACAGTCTTCAAATAAAATCGAATTACCACCACATTTGTCATATCTAGGGGCTATTTCATGAATTTTCTGTAAAGATACAAAAGGCATCTAAAATAACATGGCAAACACAAAAAAAAAAATGCCCACACAAATAAAATCAGCCTTCAAATATACTTTCAGTTAATATACTTTCAGAGAAATTTAATTTCTGGTCATAGCTTTTTAAAAGCTCCTGATATTCCAGGAACACATTTTCACATATGACAAACAAATGAGTTGGTTACAAAATCACAGCCCTCCTAAAGTTCATGTCTTTTTGTTACTATTCGTCAATAAAATATTTTGTCTTCCTCTAGAGACTGATCAAAAAGTTGCAGTCAGATTAAAGAAACAGCTACCATTTTAAATATTCAGAAAGTGGATATTAGTCAAGTAAAGCCTAATTGTGGGGAAGTATGAACAGAAAAAAAAAAAGAAATTCTGGACATAGGAGCAAGGCGAGATCTAAGGTTCCAGTATTTTACTTCAATCGCGCAAATAAACCAACTAATTTTAAAAAGGCTGATTTCATGCCGCTATTGTTTGTCAAAAAAAGTTACGGTTCATACCTTTATATCTGTAACAGAAAAACACACCTCTCACCAAAGCAGACTGTAAACAGTATAGAAAAAAGGTTAATTCTGGCAAGACATTTTCCAATACATTGCTGTTTTTCAGTAAGCTTTCAGGACAACACACTCTACAGGTCATTCACATGGGCCAGGGCAACCCCAAGCAAAACTACAGACTGGGCAAAGAATGGATTCATAGCAGCCCTGATAAGAAGGATTTGGGAGCTTTGTCTGACAAGCTCAACATCAGCTGCCAGTGTGTGCTCGCAGCCCAGAAAGCCAACCGTGCTCTTGGCTGTATCAAGAGAAGTGTCGCCAACAGGTCAAAGGAGGTGATTCTTCCCTTTACTCTGCTCTTGTGAGGCTCCACCTGGAGTGCTGCATTCTGCTTTGGGGCCCCCAGCACAAGAGAGATGCAGACCAGCTCAAGCAAGTCCAGAGGAGTGCCATGAAGATGGTCAGAGGTCATGAACACCTATCCTGTGAAGCACGTCTTCTATGGAGACAAGCTGAGAAAGCTGGGATTGTTCAGCCTGGAGAAAAAAGGGCTCCACAGAGACCTTAGAGCAGCTTCCAATAGCTAAATGAGGCCTACAAGAAATCTGGAGAGGGACTTTTACAAGAGCATATAAATATAGGACAAGGGAGAATGGCTTTAAACTGACAACAGGTAGATTAAGATTTGATACTAGGAAGGAATTCTTTGTTGTGAGGGTAGTGAAGCACTGGAACAGGTTACTGAGGGAAGCTGTGGCTGCCCCAACCTTGTCTGTGTTCAAGGCCAGGCTGGAAGTGGTTTTTAGCAACCTAGTGTCCCTTCCTATGGCAGGGGAATTGGAACTGGATGAGCTTTAGGATTCCTTCCAACCCAAACTATTCTACAATTCTATGATTTTATATGAAACAGGATCAGCATGGAAATAGAATATTCAAGTATTTCCACTTCGGTTAATGCTAAACTTGTCTTCAGGTAATCATTCCCCAAACTACTTCATTGTCCTTGAGGAAAAGCTACACTTCTTAGGTAAAGAAAGGAAGTTTCCTTAGATGGTACCGTTTCCTCTAAATCAGGATGGACAAAATAACCAGGACACTACAGGGTGACACTAGTTTAGTACTCTTGGCCAGAATCACTAGCCACACAGGACCATTAAATATTTTTACAGAATATTTATAAGAGCATGACAGTCAAACTGAAGCTCAGCACAGACTAATATTCCTGATGGAGGAGTAATATTTTCTTCAAATTCCACTCGATTAATTTAATTTCAGTCACTCTGCCACACTCTTCCATAGGTTGTAAAGAATTGTGACTCCACAGCGGCTTTTATCTTTAAACCCATTTGCATGCAGTACATTAGACGCAAGGTCTGTATGCACAAGTGCCTAAGAATGAAGTCAAATAACTTAAGTGGTTATTAGAACTGCAGATCTATTCCCAACTTGTTGCCTATAATTTGTGTTTGGGTCTACAGGCTCTCAGTTTGAGTTCTAGTCTTGTTTAGAAAAATTCTGAATTGGGTATTGAGTGGGAGAATAAAGATAAGCATCACAAATAAAATCTTAGTTCAAGTACAAACAGAGTTACAGCACTGAAGTTTGGCAGAAAGATAGAGACAAATCTATTTTATTAAAGAAACACATAACCTCTCCGGGAAAAAAGTCATTGTCTGCCTGTAAAGTGAAAGTTTTCTTTTGACTTTCAACATTCAGGAAAAGATTTCTAAGAAAAGTAACACATGCACATTTAGCCAGCTAAACCTTGAGAGGAAAATTCTGGAGAAGAGACACACTGGAAGCGGCAGTTGAACAAACTGCTATCTTTGCTGCAAGTTTGGTTGGTAGACAAGCCAGACTCTGCCATTTCACAGTAAAGATTTATATGGTTAATCTGGGCAAACATCTCTGGCATTTCCTCACTTGAATGCTCAATTTGTCAGCCATCATTTTTTACCTGCTCTTCACTTTCATTCCCTTTCCAAAACAACAAAAATAGTAGAAAAGAAAATTTATGAGTAAAGCCATCGTACCACATCAAGTTAGTCTGACATCATTCCAGATTCCAGGGTAGCATATGAGATTGCTCATTACTAAGAGAATCTAGAAGATTAAATGTAAAACAGTGCTATAAACACAAATTTCTTTCTATAGTATGGACTTTCATAACCACGTAGGTAACCACAAAACAATACACATTTTTTATAAGAGTCCATGTTTTACATCCTGGGAGAGACTTAGAATGGGCTTGTCCGATGTGATTAAGGACATAATGTAAATGAAATTAATCTTGCACAACACTGTACTGCATCTTCCTCTTTTATACTCAGTTGCTGGTTTATAGATGTCCTTCAGAAGCAGGGGTCCCTTAAACTGTTGTACTTCCAGATTTCCACAAATCCAAATGGGAAACAGGACTCCACACAATGTGTTCTGATTCCCACATGCGTTCTGATTCTCACAGAGACAGACATGAGCCTTTCAGAATATTCTTTTTCTCCAGAATCAGCTTTCATTGACCAGCTGCTTAAACATCTGCACTAGACCTAAATTTCTAAAAACTTTACAAGACTTCAGCATTAATTCACAGTTCAAGTTTTGCAATTATTTGTAAGGGTATCACGTTAGAAAATCTTCAGTCAAAAAGAGAAATACCTTATACGTGATTGCTTTCTGACCCTGCATGAACTAAATCACCTTGCCCCAAGACAAGCAAACTTCCCTAGAGGTTAATTGGGAGTTTTTCCTCAAATAATACATACTGCATTTCACTACATCTCACCAGGTCATTTTACATCGCAACACAGCTGATAAGGAATTGCACAATCTCAAGGGCATTAGTGAGCTGTAACCTCTTTGAGGAAAACTGGATTCTGTTTGCTTGGGGTTTGGGTTTTTTTAAGAAAAAAAAAAGCAGCCTCAGCAAGACAGATTCCAAGCTCATCTGTTATACAAGTATATTTGCAGAGAAACTCTATTAATTCCAGCCCTACTTGGGAATTCATTCTGACTGCTGGCAAAGATAAATATCTAGACTGTTAAATGCTAGAATGCAGACCTCAGTTCAGGAAACTTCCTTCCTTGCATCTCTTCTTGGAATTACCATTTTGGGTCACAATCCATTCCAAAATAGTTTCTTACTAGCACTGATTTCAGTGGACCTACCTGACTGGTAAAATTTTAATCTCTGAGTAAAATACCAAAAACTGGTCACAAAACTTCCTAAAATAATGAAACGTATTTCTACAGGGAAACATTATTCCTATTAAGCATTTAATTACAATTAGAGTTTTATCTATACTTTTGTGATAACAACAAGCAAAATCTCATCTTATTTTTGGCCTATGATTTGGGAGCACTGAAAAGCACCGAAGAAATAATTTGTGACCTGATGTTTAGGACCTAAAGGCGAGGGGGTCACTACACATCTCATAAAATAAGAGAATTTTTCTTTTAACTGAGTTTTGCATTTTCTTACCAATATTTTTATGACTTTGACCATTATTCTGCCAGCTTTTTCCATTCTATGAGGCCTGCATTATAAGAATTAACCTGAACTTTGCCATTCATTTCAGTGGGTGAAATACTGATCACTCACATTAGGAAAACGAAGTCGGATGTGTTCTCTCCTTTTTTTCCAGGACCAGTAAAAGAAGTAAGACTAACTGAAAAGCAGTCTGATTACATGAAGATGTACAAGGCAAAGTACGTATTCAAATTGCAAGCTAAAAGAAGAAAATAAAATTCCTTTGTGAATGCTGAAATTGTACTTGGAACTTTTTCTTTCTCTGTGTCATATGCCAAATTTACCATCTCAAGTTGGCACAGGAAAATAACAGAACTACTTTGGACCTCATTAGTGGAAAAAAGAGGCAGTCAAGTTCCACTTTTTCAGCTGGAGGAGTGATACAGACAAATAACCACAGGCAGAAATAGCATGGAAAAGGTTTTTATGGAAAACTCAAGTCACAGTAAGAAATGACACTTAACATATGCTACTGACAAAAAACATTGGAGCTGGAATTATCTACCTAGACTACATAAGGTTACACTCTTTCCTTCTTTTATACAGAACTTCCAGTGCCTGGCATTTCTAGTTTGCTTTTGTACTAGCGAACTCAGAAGTTATCTTCTGCACCCAGAAAACCAAAACAAAACATGGCAAAGGGATGCTGATGCTCAGATCCGCACTGGGTCTGACCTTCTAGCAGTTCTGAAGATGAACAGCATGGGCCATTAGAACATACAGGTATGGCTTCCTAGTCATAATATTCTTTTTATGAAGAAGGCTGCATTGGCACCCCAAGAGCTGCTAGCAGACATAGACACCAGTAGAGGGTTGTATGCTTTATCTGCATTAGAACTGGGAAAAGCCATTTTTAATGTAGCATCCAGAACAAAATAAGATTTGATCAAATTTCATCCCATATCTTTTCAATTTTTTTTGCCATCATAAACAAAACTCACAACAGCAAACTTTTTCTGTCCCTCAGCTCATACTGAAAAGAAAGCTTATCCTTTAATCTGAAGGACAAGCTCAGTTTTCCCTTTTTTTTAATGCAGGCTTTGGTGCAGGGACAGGAGATCCAAGACTGCAACTATGGATGTTTTGAAGATTAAGTTCTGCAGAAAGGGAAGTCACTCTTTGTATTACCCCAGTCTTCTCTTAGTGCAGTTGCTCTGTTGTCAGTGTAGCTGCACTGGCAGTGAGAATCAATGAGTGGATGTCTCCTGAGATAGCCAAAACACCACACAAACGTTGAATGCAATGATGCTATTAAACAAGGGCACTGTTCAACCCTGTGCATTTTATTTTTAAAGCAGGAAGTTATTTTTATTGCTTTGTTCTCTTCTCAGAAGGGAAAAATGATAAGTCATGTTTCCAACTTTGCCAGCATAGTATAATATTTCACTGTCTATAATGGGAACAAACACAAAGAAAACAAAATATTCCTTAAAGAAACCACAAATTAAATATAACAAAAACAAAAACATGATTAGTGGATGTAAGTATTGCAATCAAAGCTTTCTTTAATATTTTAACAAGAAAGAAAATCCTATGATAATTCTTTTATTTTATCCTCTCTTTCCTATTCAGAAGCAATTGCATATGCCCATTTATTTAATTCCTTTTGTTTCTCCTGTCAACTCAACAAAAAGTCTTGAAGTATTTCTTAGTACTAAATTTTATGAGCATATTTTCTTGAATTCTATAATAGTCCTACTTTCATATAGCATATAAGCAATAAGAATGTACAAAATGTGATATTTTATTCTCCAAATTAAGTCTACACAGTAGACAATAAAATACAGCCTTAGTAAATCATAGTCTATATAAGAAGGAGCAGGGACTCTAATGAAACAGAAGCATAATTTCTACTGCTTTTTTCTTACAATCATCTGAGGAAAGGGGGTAGGAAATTGTTGAAATCAAACCAAAAAATACAAGATTTGAATCACCTGATAATGCTAGGTATATGTCAGTGTTAGTGGATAATAATAATGGATTCAGCTAAAATGAACAGCAGGGAAGTTGACTTACTTCTCCAGTGAGCTTTTTTCTAGTCTTTCCTTCTCTTTTCTCTGACGTTCTTTGTTCTTCTTAACTCGAGTTTCCCACAGTCCTCTTATGAGAGAAAAGTCAAATATTATCACCTGATGCCCCATACCGTTGACATTAAGCTTCTCCTGCAAGAACAAGCCACCATGAACACTTCAGGAAAGAAATAATAGAAAAACAAGGAACCAAATGATCATGATTCATTAAAATTATCTGGGAAAAAAAGCAATGTCATGAGAAATATTCATATAGTATTTCCATCTTACCGAATTTGTCTAGGGTTTTGTGCTGTCAGTAATCAATGTAGTATGCAATTGACTTCTACATAAAATCTATGACAGCTGCTAAAAGTTGATTTTTTTGTATTTATTGCAATTCTCCCTCTCCAAGATAAAGACACAGTTGGAAAGAAATGCTTATTTGATTAACACCGATGAAAATAACTTTAAAGACTGTATTTTTACATTTATGTAACTAATTTTATGTAACTAATATTAAAAGAGCGCTCATAAAGAAATTATTCATTGTAGAGTCTGCAAAAGCACTTTATCTTGGGATCCCACGTATTGATCATTATGCATCCAAGTCATCCTGTTCCAGTGGAATCTGGGAATTTACAGTAGGTGCTTTTCTGTGAAAAGCGCTGAAAGACCAGCCTGTAACATATAGTGAAAACTTACCTGGGACAGAGATAAGGTGAAAGGTTGTGAACACATGGTCCCCATTTATTAGTATATGCAGAATTACCTTCCAACAATCAAAAGACTTGGTATCCATGTATCAGGTCCTGTGCAGTTAGGAACTGAGCTGAACTGGATCCTAACTCAACAAGCGTTCCACCTTTAGTTAAAACCACAGAAACTTCATGCAGGAACCTTGTGCCTGCTGAAGTTCACGACAGCTCTCATTACCTTTAGCAGGTGTGATGCTTGAGCTTGGCCCCAATATGAATGCTACCTATTTTTTACTCAAGGAAGAAACCGTGCTGTAGTATCTTTAACAATCACAACAGATTGAGACTTCAGATTCACATCTTGTGAAACACAGCATGACTGGCAACATGGTACTCCTTACTAAACTATAGCACTGGTTCAATACCACCAAAGAAAATAAATCACCTACTAAATGACAAATACAAGTACAAATCTCAATAAAAGAGGTAAAACTGTATTTTCTTGCTTGGAGTCACTGGTGAGGGTACAGTCATCACAATTCACTGGTTTTCATAAAATGCTACTAGGTTTTCTATAGAGGACTTCTGTCATGCTTAGCTGTTTATAAAATTGTTTGCTGAACCGCTGCAAACAAGTCTTACAAAACTGAAGTTTGAAGCCTTTTAAAAATAATTGCTTCTACCAAGATAAAAGAAGATAAAAGAAGAGAAAAGGAAAATCAGTTATTTAAACTTTGCTTGAGGTTTCACTAGATACATTTACTATACCATTCATAAGCTCAAGAAAAAAAGAATAAAGGAAAGAAGAAAACCCCAGTGGACCGTATACTACCATTTAAAAAGAAATTTGCCCCTTTCTTTAGTGGGCATCTTCAAGATTGCACTTATTACTTTTTCTTCAGACCTTGCTGTGATGATTTTTTCCATGCTCTACATCCTTCAGCTAGGACTATTTGTTATCTGTCCTTCTGTTATAGTACTGTGGAGAAAGGGGAAATTATAACCCCTCTGCATTTTTTCCTTTGCAACTTCATTACTGTCTCTTTTATCTTTCAACCCCTTTCACCTACACCTTTCTGTAACACATAATGCATAAAGGAATATATTCTTCTGTGTCAGCAAAACACCTTCATGTCCTCTGGAAAATGCAGAGAGTGGACTAAAAAGGATTATGCATAGGTACACCAAGAGGAAAGCTTCTTACCTGTCCACTTTATTTGTCATCTTAGAAAGAAACACCCTTACAAATACCCCAAAGTACTGGCACAGTGACTGGTCAGAGATATTTTTCTATGAGATAGTCTTCTGTGTCTTACAACATTTACATAAGCTGCTATCTTAGCTGTTCCTGAAGCTGCTCCTATTGATTGATGATCTTTACGAACACTAACAATGAGGCAAAAATAGTTCCAAACCTATCTGGAATCAACTGCTGACAACAGCTGGGTCAAAACCCCATTAATTGCAGTGCAATGAGAGTGGTGACCTTATTCTCAGTGGAAAGGCTTATCTATAATCAGCTGCACCTTTCTAAAACATGTTCACTAATAATTTACAAAAAACTGTTTACTGCATAAAATAAAACATTTTCCTCTGCTGCCCAAATCAAGAAACCTAGCAGCAAGGACTCCTCCCTCACAGTAGCTGCAGACCAGCATTCACTCTGCAGGATCTAATTCATTTTAATGGACCAATTCATAGCAGTGTGTTTTGGTAGAAGGGCTATTGCAGGAGCTGAATTGCTACAAGATGGTGAAGTGGCAGCTGGACACTTGACCTCTAGATGGAACTTGATGGCCTTAATCAACGCGAAGTCTGAATAAACTGTGAAAGTACTCTATATCCTTGACTTGTTCCCCACCTTCCTGTCACCCAGGTTAAGTCATCTGTTCTTTACTGAGACGTTGATTTATTAGACACTCAGGTCAGAGAAGTTCATACAGCTTTTAATCACCTATTGAATTAGGCTTCAATGCATTGGTTTTTTTCCTCAATAGTAAAACCAAGCAGAGCAGGAATGTGGGGGTGGGTGAGAGGTGTCCATCACAACTCCTCAGGACTAATCTTTTCAGAAGGAGCAAAGTCACAAATCCTGATCAGATCACAGGGTGGCTTAGGCTTTACAAATATTCATCAGGACAAAGGTGAAACTTTGTTGCTATCTATACCTCTTCCAAAGGCTGCTGTTTTACTCCATTTCTTAGCTCAATAAATCGACATGAAGTATCAAGCATGATGGCACAATGCATATTTCCCAAAGTTTAAATGCCACCATTTTCTTGAGGATGAAATGTTGCCCAGAAAAGAGAGCCTGGCAAGCTGGAAGAAACTATACTTACCCTAAGTGTAGGTTCTTTGGGGTGCTTACTCATGCATGGCAAGAATTTGTGGCAGAAGAAGCAACTAGCAATAATAATTTCCATTTCTAGCAATACATAGGTCTGTAGCTGTTCAAGTTCACAAATAACAGTTGTTTCTTTCCAATCATCGGGTTAAGTCTGCATAGGAAAACCCAGAGCTATCATCTATTAGTCACAGGTGAGAAGTCACACTTGGATAGAAAAATGCCTCATTCTAGACTTCTTTCTAACTTCTTCCCTTCAGCTGACTTTCCCCAGCTTTTTCCCCTCCCATACTTAGGCTCTTCATGGGTAATCATTATTAGCATTTTACCTATTGCCAGAAATCACAGAAACAGAGAACCTGAAAAGGGCCTCTGAAGGTCACCTAGTCCAACCGCCCTTCTCAAAGCAGTCACACGGTTATTCACCAAAATCTATATATACTTCAGCCTACTTCCTCTTCCAGCTTCTCCCTGCTTTTGTAATTCATCATTGCTCCTTTCACACCCTATACTTACACATGCTTATCAAGGACAAGCTTTGGACATACTTGTGAGGATTACCCAACCCACCAATATGGCAGTAATTGAAAAACAAAAATCATACTCACATTTCTTCTCACCCGAGAAACAGACAACCTTGCTTTCACTATGGTCAAGTCCAAAAGCAACCAGCATCTGCATGTGCAAGACCCTACTTCATAACTACACTGAGTTTGCAGCTTAATGCCATCTTCTTTGAGTAACAGCTACATCTAAATTATGCTGTAGATCATCAACACACCTTTCTTAGATGATGTATGACTACAACAGTCATTCAGGCTTATGAGTTATTAATGAGATAGATCACAAATGCAAGGTTCTTCAGTAATGTATGACAATGAAACTGCAGCATTTTCCAGGGGAAAAGGGATTGAGGAACATAAAGAGAAGGCAAAAATGTCATTTACAAGAGAATCACTTCTGGAGAAAATAGTTCTCTGTGTGTCTGTGGAAGCAAATAATCTTATCCCTAACCATTTACACTTCCTAAGAAGTAATCTACAAGGTCTAAATCAATATCCTTAAAAGGCAACATACTGGAAAGTCAGTCTGATTTCTTATCTTACCCAGAATGGTGAGCTCAGAAAAAAAGTTGTCCATTCCAAACATATATTTATTTTTTTTTTATGATTGCAAGACTTGCCCTTCGCAAGCACCTACACATTACACGCAAGGCAGTATTTTAAACTAATGAATTTTGAAATGAAAATAGATCTTTCTTAATAATAAGCTTTTGCGTTATTTGGCAAATTGATGGTAAAGTTTCTAATCAGAGAAACCTGTACTAAGGGCAGATGGAAGTATTTTCTCTTTGTTTCACTCCTTCCCTTTCTTTATATATTTCTTAAGAAGAGGGAAAGGAAAAAAATAACACACTTTTTGGGGGAAAAAAAGTCCTTTTGAACACTATGGTCTTTGGAACATCATCTCTTCCTGAATTAGCAGGATAGGTCATCTGCAACTTTGGCCCAGTTTTCATCAGTAAGAGACTCACAAGAATCCTTACAATTAGCATTTCCCCTCTCTACATTCTAAACCACAAATTCATATTTCTCCCCTGGGCTGTACCTTCAGTCCCAGATACCATAACCTACAAACTTTTCTCAAATACACCATCCTAAAGCTCTGTGGCTTCAAAAAGTCCCTTAACAAGCCCCTTTCCTCAGCAATTCACTCAGTCTTACCATACTGCAAGCCTCTTCTCAACACTGAAACACATTTTTCCTTCTTTCCAAGTGAGTTTTATAATCTATTACCTCTCTGGCCCAGCTGAGGTAAGAAGAAATGCTTGCTTACATTAAGAGCATTCTTTTGCTATCAATATTCAGGTTTAGGTTTCCGATTACCAAAAGCTAGCTCTGTATGCATGGGAATGAACAAATGCCTTTACAGATACTTCTGTAAGATTTCTTAAGAAGACACCACCATCCCTTTACAATCTTGAAAAAAAAATGTATTCATTTAAGTGCGTTACAAATTGGCCTATTAAAATCAAACACGGTCCACATGTCTAAGGATATATCCTTATATATAAGGATATAAATACACTAACACATTTGAAGGATTGTGTGGCAAAAAAGCAAAATCTTTGTGATTTTATTTATCGTATGCTTTCAGGTAAATGATATAACATTAGTGCCACATATTGTTGCTCATAAAATCATCTGCTTAAGTATGGGCATGGATTATTTTAATTTTATCATTTATATTACCATTTATTTTATTTTATTGCATAAATTCACCTAACAGTACACAGACAGTTCTTTGGCATCTACTTCAGTTTTATTTCTTTATATAGTAAGAGTACCCAGGAGTTCTGGACCAGAATATATTCAGTAAGGCACTGAAAAACCACAGAACTGAAAAGAAGATATTTGCCTTGTAATGTCTGTAATAATTATTATTTTCTATTTATTGTTATTCATGTTGTTGCTACAAAAATATGTGCATTTCAGACCACACAGGCCACCAGTAAAACTGGAGAGATTTAATTAGTCTGCTACCCCTTAAATGCCCTTGCTCCCTTCAGCTACCAGTATGTCTACCGCTTGTTTGCAGCTCTGCCACGGATCTGCCAGATCGCAGAAATGCAGAACAGCTAGGGCTGGAAGGGACCTCTGGAGGGTCTGAAGGCAGCTCTGCTCTAGGTGCCAAGGCAAGGCACCTAGAGCAGGTTACACAGGAGCACATCCAGATGGGTTTTGAATGTTTCCAGAGAGGAAGACTCCACAGCCTCCCTGGGCAGCCTGTTCCAGGGCTCTGCCACTCTCAACGTAAAGAAGTTCTTCCTCATGTTGAGATGAGACTTCTTGTGGTTTAGGTTACGGCTATTGCTCCTCGTCCTGTCACTGGGCACCACTGAGAGGCGTCCGGCACCATCCTTCTAGCACCTGAGGCTATATATTTCCACAACCATCTTTGACAGCAGTCAGTAATCTCATGGCCACATAGTACCTGTTATAGCCCTCCTGAGTTTGTATGGGGCCTGGTTGCCCTCAGTAATAGCCTTGTGTATACTTTTCTTTGCTGCTTTACATGAATTACCAAATTATTAATGTTTTGGTTTCTTCAATTTTTTTAACAGCCTTGCTCACTTGAGCCTTTTTTTTCAGATAATCACTGTGGGAGATCTGCTACAATCTTATGAATATTGCTGGCAGGATTACATAGGGGAAAATGTGGGTGAACATATTTCCTACCAATCCTGCAAATAATTTCTTAGGAAATTAGTTTGCTCACACTGCGCTTCAGAACGATCAAGTCATTTATCTCACAATGTTTAAATAATTCAAAGGAAAGCTGACATTCTGATAGCAACTGAACACTTTTTTTGAGTTATCAAGGAAAGATTATGTTATAGAAACATGCTGTGTTTGAAAGTGCAACAGAAATGGCAACAATGTTCATAGTATACAACTATATTGCGCTAACTGTGCACAGCTTGTAAGAGGGATAGCGCTTCCCTGTGCCACTTGGGGAATGGGAGGGGGCTGAAAAGCAGGAAGCTGCTCTTCCCTACCTAGTCTTGCTGCCAGTAACAATCTCTTGTTGTTCTACACCAGCAGGGAATTATCCTCCCTGCCAGCATGACTGGTTTAAATGTCACTAGACTTGCCGAATGTGTGGATTTGACAGTCAGCTTCAGGTGGGGGATCCAAGTTAGATTATGCTTCAGATCATATACACACACATGTCATGGCTGGGTCTTGGATGGCAGGTGGGCAGGGCAATTCTGTGGATCACAGCAGGTGCCACCCTGAAGGCCTGGATCTGCAGAGATCCAGCAAATGCATCTGCACTGCAGATTAAATAGAAGAGGAAAGGGACAAGCTGCTCCAGGGCTGAAGAAAGCAATCCTGACACCTGGATGCAAGCCCAGATGCTTTGGGAGTTTGAAATGTTCCCTCTTGCTCTCTCAAGAGCACAGTTTCAGCCAGCCAGCTTCTAGATAAACAAACACAGACAGTTACACTTTTAAGCTATTAATTACCTTTCACTGAAGTTAATTTCAGAAATGAGCATCTTTGCATATCACAGGGTTTAATCCTGAATGCTCTGATAAATCAAGTTCTTTTTGATTTTTCTGCTTTAGCCATTTCATAAAAGAAGCATTTAAGAACAGAAGCTACATTAGCCTCTTTCACACACAAGTAAATAACTTTTGCACTGTTTACATATCACAGCTAAGAGGGCAAATACATCTTTTCCTAACCTACTCCTTATACTTAGGTAGTAATAACTAGGAACACCATAAAATTAAAAGGATATGTGAATGTAGATGCGCAAAGGCTGAGCTTGGCTTCCACACATTTTTATGTGCGTATTTCTCTTTGTCCATTGCTGCAGTACAATGTCTTGCTGACAGTTTCCATTAATCAGTCCCTATTCTAGATGTAAATTAACCAGTCTCACAAATAAGATTCCTCTTTATCACTGCAGTGTTCATATCTTGATTTTTGGACAATTTTTCACAGGGTTATTCATTAATTAGGTCTTTAAATATGGATTAATTTGCAGCTGAATTACAATATTCCTTATACTTCCGCAACTCTTGTAGCACTGATATGTTTGCCACTAAGCATGATAGATGTTACATACGCAAGGGGGTTTGTTACAGATGTATTCCCCTAGCACTTCAGCAAGCTGCCTAATTATTCAGAGTGATTCTTCCACTGACAATGAAGCTAATGAAATACTGGACTGATGTCTGCAACATAAATCCATTCTTTTTTTTTTTTTTTCATTGAGTGTTTCTGAAGTGAGTTCTAATTTTCGTAAGATTGATGTATTTGAAATAGGCATGTAGTTTAAGGCACTTTTTTGTCAAAAGGAAAACAGTAAGCTCACAGTGTATTACATATTTTATAGGTGATTGAATCTATGAACATAGCTGTAGTCAGCAGGTGAAAAAATTGTCTTAAGTAGTAGACAAGGGAGTCCTGGGAAAGCTAGAGCATGTGCTAAGAATTAATTAAAAAGACCCCACCTAGTTACGCATACAAAGACCCATGGCAAATAAAATTGCACTCAGTGTTACTGAACAAAACATGGAGGTTTTCATATACAGCTAGATTACCTTAATTAAGCATAAAATTACAGTCCCAGGTTTCTCAGACCTGTTTTATGCCATCCGGTTTTTAGCAGAACATTTCATTGACTTACTCTCATTTGTCTTAAGGTTAATGGACCTGGACCGTCTCCAGGAAGTGAGGCTACTACTGTTACCTTTCCTGTACAGGATCCAGCCTCTGAAGTTATCTATGTGGATGACAGCATCAAAAATGTTATTTTAAGCTCCCTCTCCTAATAGAGACTAGCCAAAGACTTTCTAAATGTTGGTAATTTCCTTTTGCTCTCAGGGGTTCATTTTTTATGCATTAATTAAGAATCAAATCCTATCACCTGTGTCTTCCTCTGCTGCAGGCAGAGAGCAAAAATCTGTGTCTGAGCTATAACATCAAGCCTCTTAGTCATATTTCCAATGTTAGATACATTCCTATCCTGTATATCATGAGTAAAATGCTCAAAGGTAGTTCCTAAGCAAATTCAGTGATTTAACAAGATATGGCAGACTATTTGGACAAGCAAGATAAAATGCTGCTTTCCACTGTTCCAGCAGCCAAGTTATTTTATCTCAAATGGTCTAAACCCCACTATAGTCATACAGTAGCAGCTGTATTTTATCAGCTCTCTTCCCTTGACACAGCTGCGTCAGCCTTTCCCACAAAACCTTCCCATGTCTGTGGATAGGAGACACCTGTGGCATGAATAGCTGAACATCCTGCTTTGAATAATTTTCCACCTTCACCTTCTGTCTGAGGAAAGCAAACTGAACGAAACTGGTAGGATCTACCTCTTTGGCTATTGAGCATTATCATCCATCGCTGATCCTTGAAATGATACAGTTAAGTACTATTGAGAAGAAGAGAGCTGGTCAGTAACTTTTAGCCTACAGAAAGCAATATGTCAGTGATAGACAACACATAAATACTTAGGGTAGCAACAATTGTCATTATAGATAATATTTGACTTTAAATGATAGGCTTTCTTCACAAAAGATTTAGGAGGCTGGATTTCCTCTACCAGCTAAATCAGGCCTTCAGAACCTGAAGTTCTATAAGTTTTTTTAAATTCCACTCTAAATTTTCACAGACAACTAAGATAAATGACCAACCTTTCTAACCATTTTTTTTTTGTTGAAAATCATTCTCACACCAGCATATGTCCTTGAGATGTAATAGCAAGGGCTTACTACAACTGAGTCACAAAGTGAGTCTTGAAAGGTTTCCTAAAGTTTGGATTTGTCACAGGGGTAAATCTGCTTAGAAGAACTATGTATTGGGAGAATCTTACTATTTTTAAAGGTATTCAGTAAACACACCACTTAGGACTAATGCTCCGTGCTTCAGCTATTTTTCTTATATATATTAACATTGAAAAAAACCACAGCACAGTAACAGCAAGGAAGATCCGATAATGACTTCTCATTTTCTCATGACTTTCCCTACCATTTCCCACCTTGACCCCATACATCTGAAAAAGTGCAATAATCAGCAAAACTCTCACTTACCTACTACTAAAGAACGTAAGTGTCCAGAGCTCCCAAGTGTGTTCTGCAGTTATTCAATGTGGGACACTGAAGTTGTTTATAGCAGCAGTATAGCTCATGGTCAGCCAGATCTGTTTGAAGCCTGCAGCGTGACAAACCTTCCAGATGTACTAATATGCTATATTTGTAAAGTGATAACATGATCTCTGGTCTTACAGCAGAGACACAGGCAGGATAAAGTATCTACACTGCATGACTCAACAGAGGACGAGAAACAACAGCACTGGGTCAGCATCTCATTTGCACCAAGAAAAGTGTGAGAGAGCTAATGTTACTCATGCTTATGCATTTTCCTTGGAAAAAGGCAAGGAGAATAACAAATAAATACATAAATAAGCACACTCTGCATTCCTCTGGTAAGGACTATGCCTCCCCATGTCCATCCAGGTGTGAGAGAGAGAGGCGCATGCAGACACTGTGCAGCACCATGATTTGCAGCAAATTCTGATTCTAGTTGCTGGTGGTGGCTCACATTTTTCAAGTCCGCTGCTTGGTGTTGATAGCAGTATTCCTGCCGACTGTTAGTGTTGCAAGGCTACGGAAAGCTGGGAACATTCTGTGTTGCAGCACGGACATTGCTGGGGCAAAGGTTGATGACACCGGGGGACTGATGAGGGATCCTGTGCCCTGGGAAGGTGGGGAATGACCCTGTGATGGGGTGTCAGAGAGCGGGGAAGACGCAGATAGGGATGAAGAGGCCCATCGGGGACCTCAGGGCCCTGATTACTCATCATAAAGAGTTGAAATTTTCTAATTGTACCTTTGATGAAATAAGACTATTTGTTCTTCACTGGAAATCTTTGTTAGTTAAAAATAACCGAAGAAACCACGTAAGTACTTTAAGTGCAAGTTTTTGGGTCTGATGTTTTTAAAAATAAAGGTTTTAAACAGGAATATTTACAAAAATTTATTTTGATTTAATTTCCTTTAAAATTCTGCTTTTCAATTAAAATATTCTTTAATTTTCTCATAAAAAAAAGAACTGGCATTTTTCAGCCATATCTGTTTATTATTCATTACTGCCAGTAATAATAAGCAATAAGTACAACAGCTGGGCTTGGCTGAAACTTCAGACACTAGTTTTACACTGCTGTCTTTTCAGTGCCCTTGCTGAAATCATAGAATGGTTAGGGTTGCAAAGGACCTTTAGACCATCTACTTCAACCCCTCTGCCATGGACAGGGACGCCTCACATTAAACCATGTCACCCAAGGCTTTGTCCAACCTGGCCTTGAACACCAGCAGGGATGAAGCATTCACAACTTCCTTGGGCAACCTGGGCCAGCACCTCACCACCTTCACAGTGAAGAACTTCTTCCTTATAGCTCACCTCAACACCCTCAAGTCCTTCTATGCAGGGCTGCTCTGAATTACTTCTCCACCCAGCCTGTAGCTATGTCTGGGACTGCCCCAACCCAGGGACAGGTCCTTGCACTTGGCTTGGTTAAACTTCATCAGGTTGGCACTGACAGCTCTCAAGTGTGTCAAGGTCCCTCTGGATGGCATTCCTTCCTGTATGGACCCAGATGTAGGAGACCGGCCAGAGTCAAGACACTAACTCAATATGAGTGATGGAGCTTGCTCATTTATTGCGCAGTTTTAATGCATATTTATACCCCCTCAGGCTGATCACGCGCGCCACTTGCCCGCCACCTTACATAGTGATTGGTCACCTGGATGGTGCATGCGCTAGGAAATCCAGCTTCCTTTGTTAACTCTTTCCATGCTGTTTCCCACATTTCCCCATTTTTGTTTCAAAAAGAAAAAAAAAAGAGTTAACATAACTTACGTAACTTGCTCTACCATATTTGCTAATACTGGTTACACACAATGCAAAAACAAGGTATAATAAGAATAGCACACAGCATGACTAACAACAGTAAGAACAATACATAGCATAACTATCAACAGTATGAATAAAAGCCACCTTCCCAAACCCCAAGAACTTAACCTCACTAAGCACTCTATGATTGATTACAGTCTACTCTTCATGCACTCAAAGTTCTTTCCTAATTGGTTGCTATTTTGAAACACTGTTACTTTTGCTACAAACATTGTTGCTTTCGCCTTACTTTCATAAGGGCCGGAGCAGTTCCCTGTTTCAGTTCTTTTTGCTCCAGCCCACATCTCCCCCTTTTTATTTTTTTTAAAAAATTGCTTTAGATGTCCCTACTTGAGCAGGGGATTGGGACTAGATCATGCCTCCAATACATGCCAATCACAGGGGTTTGGCTTGCCCCTCTCTCCTGGATAGCTCTCTGGCAACAGGGCAGGCTATCCCTCCCATCAAGGTCTGGCATGTCATGTGTCCCCACCGCTCAACGCCTGCTGGGTTGCAGCCAACAGCAGAGCTAAATGTCCTTCTTGGTGGCAAATACAGAAGCCAACCCAGTCTTGCCCTTGGCTGTGGTAGGAGGCATTTGGCCAATCTCAGTCCTTGCATATCGTTGTCAACACAGCGTTTCACCTGCTTCATCCAGTAACAAGTTGGTGCTATGACAAGGCACTTACAGATTCTTATCAGCAACTGGTTAGTAAATACAGGTGGTTTCATACACAAATCACAGCCTCGAATAATAGCCACACAGTTTCAATGTGTTACTTTACAATTGCCCCCAAATGATGTTTTGCAGTCATTAATTTTTCTCT
>WYDI02021915.1:27500-44126 GCA_009867235.2 Psittacus erithacus | reverse complement strand
CCCCAAGTCCTTCTCCACAGGGCTGCTCTGAATCTCTTCTCTGCCCAACCTGTAGCTGTGCCTGGGATTGTTCCGAATCAGCTGTAGGACCTTGCACTTGGCATGGTTAAACTTCATAAGATTGGCACCAGCCCCCCTCACAAGTGTGTCAAGGTCCCTCTGGATGGCATTCCTTCTCTCCAGCATATCAATTGAACCACACAGCTTGGTGTCATTGGCAAACTTGCTGAGGGTGCACTCACTCCCACTGTCCATGTCACTGACACAGATGTTGAACAAGACCAGTCCCAACACCGATCCCTGAGGGACACCACTCATTACTGGTCTTCAGCTGGACATATAACCTTCTGAAGAAGGGTTTAATCAAGACACTTGTCACTAAACTGAAAATGGAGTGAAATGTTAATGCCTTCCAAGGGTCTTAATACAATTAAAGTGAATTAGATAACCTATTGCATCTTCATGGCATGAGGACCTGAGAATTCTTCAGTCTTATTTCAATGGGGTCAAGTATGGAAGAGCACCTTCATCAGCCTTCATGAGATCGGCAGGGTATATTCAAGGCAGGAGAGATTCAGAGGAAAGAAAAAGGATGATAATTTAGGCTCAGAGAAACGGGCTTTATTTGAAAGACCAGAGGTTCACTTTCTTTCCCATGACAATTTACTTGTACTGTCTTTGCCAAAATGCTCGGATGGAAGGGGTGTTTGTGATCTACGATAGTAAACTAAACAACTCTAGGAAATACTCCCAAGCACAGAAATTTGGTAATCTAGACCATTAAACTATATGAATGGGAAAGGGGAGGTTATTTGGTTTTGGGCCCCTAGCCCTCACCCAAACCATCTGCAGATTAGGAAAAGCCAAGAACGCATGCCAGTAGAAACTTCAGATGCAGCTTCCATTCTCAAGAAGCTAAAGAAGTTCGAGAATATGGCCAGTCTGTGCCAGCTGATTTCAGTGGTGGAAAATTAGTCTAGGCATATTTAATTTACAGGTATAGACATAATGCTTGTTTCCCTAAGCCATGGTAGTTATCAATGGAGATATAAACTAGTTCAAGTTAACTTACAGTAGACCTTACGATTTTTAAGACAAGATAGAGGATTGGAAACAAAAGTCTAGGGATCTTGCTTTTCCCTAGCACTCTGAAGATACGTACTATACTGTAGGTTTTATCTAAAAGTCATCTGAAAAATTTTTCAGTTGTTCACAGATTTGTGTGCAGCTATTGGAGTGAATCCACTGAAGCAGAAATCTCTTACTTCTTCTATCTCAAAAAAATAGTGTATAATATAACTGTTGTAACTACTTTTCCCAACGTGACACAGTAGCAAACCCAGGGTGGAAAAATGATTCATTTCTTCCAAGTCAGGTGCTCTCTGACTTTTATCTGTGCTCATCCATGTGAGAAAAGGAGGTGATCCAGAGGGAGTATTCATGTGAGGTAGGGCCATATTACTGAACTCTCCCTTTGAGAGACTTTCTGCTTCCTTCCCTCCCTTCCCCAAATGAAATCCATTTACTACTTTCAGGCAGGGATAGAGTCTCCAGTGTCACATTAGACAGAGTTTTCATTGACCAGAAGCCAATATATGAAACCAGTATATATTGTTTCAATGAGTCTGTCTAAATGACCTAAAGGAATGGATTTCAGGTCATATCATGGACTGGAACTATCCAAACAAGACAGATCAAGACAAGGTTTTTGGTGTGTCAGATGTGGTTTTAATTTAGATTGAGACATGACAAGTTGTCAAAAGGATGCCATCAAACATTAGTGTTTCTTTTCTTTAAAATACAGTATTGTGTATTTGCATTAAATGACTTGTATAAAACCAGAAATATCCCCCTTCCCAGCTTTATTTTGGGCCTTTGTTGAAAATAGGATGCAAAAGTGTTCCTACTTGTATATGGAGTAAGACTGACTTACAAGCAATAAAGTACAAGGAGGAACATTTTATTGTCCTATTGTATTTTTGAAAACACAGGAAAGAATGTACAATATATTTGTCAGCTTTCAGCTACAGACATGTGAACCCAGACTTTCCAAATTATTGTTTAATCAATAGGCCATGAAATCACCCATCATAAGGCAATTCTCACTCTTGCTTGTGTAAAGATTTGACAATAGTAGTTCTCCATTTATGACATTCAGTGAATCACACATTGTTTAATCTTTTTCCACCTACCAAAGAATCAGTTATTGAATCCAAACTCACTGCTAGCCCCAGATCAACATCTACCCAGTCATCTCTCTCAGCTGAAGAGGTGAGAACAATTTTTGCTGAACTACCTTTCTATAATGACTTGTTAAAATTAAGCTCTATCTCTGTTACAGTACAATTTAAATCATGACCATTACAAACTGACTCTACCAGCTGACAACGAGAGAGGAAATACTCGTCTCAGATAGACCACTCTTTGGGATGCTTCAGAAAGCTTGCTGCTCCTGCCAGCTCAGAAGGATGCTTTTTTTAGCTCACACTCTGGAGAGCATTGTTTTTATCTTTGGAGTTCACTAATTTAATCTTCAGAGGTTGGTACACTCATTCACAAATTAAAGAAAATAAAAGAGGAAATTATATGGTCTGGAAAACTGTTATGGTGATCTAAACTGTCTTTGTGACAACACTGAGCATGGCATCCACTCTCCTTTATGGAGCAGGGATTCAATCTTCAACTGTGATCTCGTGTTCCACCACAAGACGTCTGTTGACATGTGTCTTCCATAATATGTTATATGCAGTTGTTATAATTTCTTATGTCTCTTCATATGGTCTTGCATTTGCTCACTGCACAAATCCTTTGGATCTCTAAAGAGGAGAACTGAAAAACTCTCACACTTCAAATGCATAAGTTTCACCTCCCAGCAATGCCCTACATCCTCGAGCTTCTCCTCAACTACCACATTTTTATGCAAATTTTCCCCCAAAGTTTCTATCAGAGTTAAAGTGATTGACCCTTTCCTTAAAAAGTCAGCCTGCATCACCATGTTATCAAAGCAAGTTGCTTTGATAAGAATGAGTCTTTTAAAAATAGAGAAAGCCTCTGAAATGATTTAGGTCTGTGTGAGATCAGTATTTTCTTCAAAACAAAATCTTCAATGGGGAAATGCTAGCCAGAAAATAAAGAAACAGGAGAAGGAAGGCAAGGGATTGAAAAGAGAGTTTGGTGAATTGCTGGCACTTGATGGTTATTGTTGAGTTAAAGATATATTTGGCTTTTGCTTCTAGCTGTTGCAGTACACTGAATTTCATGTTTGTTGGGAATATTCTCAAACTTATTATTTATGAGACATGGGCATTGTCCCTTTTACATGCAGTCAGGTGGGTGAATCTGGATTCACTCTCCAGTGAGGAGCTGGAGAGCTCCTCACCTCACTGACCTCTTCCCTTTCTTACCCTACACCTCCTGCTTCCCCATCACATCTTTGAGCATCAACAAAAAGGTGACTTTGCTATGCTATCAGCTCAGCTGTGACAGAGTAAATTGGGAGGCTTCCCTTAATCACTCTAGGCACAGGTTTACTGAAAAATTTATCTCTGACTACAGGCCAGGGCTGCAGCCTCCCAAGTGGGAGAAACCTTCTGCTAATTTGAATTTGTCAGAGTGGAGCTGTCTGGTTGCTTTTATTGCTGGGGAGGACAAAGTAATGATTTTTTATTTTTATTTTACTGTAAGCAGGCATATATATTAAACAAAATTGAGTTTCTCAAACAGTGCCTGGGAATGAGTTTTTCTTTGCTGTTACAGGAGCTGGAATTGTTGAGCATTAATTTACAGCTAATATTTTGAAGCAGGGGTTTTTTCAAACTGGGCTGTATTGCTTGCAGGTCATACTTAACCCCCTGAGATTACTTTTTCTTTTTCTTTTTTCTTTTTCTTTTTCTTTAATTTTTTCTTTTTCTTTTCCTTTTACTTCTTTCCCTTTTCCCTGTCTTTTCTCTTTGTTTCTTTTCTTTCTCCTCTTTCAAAAATTTTCTTTTGCTTTCTTACATAGAACACAACAGAAAATGTGGGAAATGTTGTTATGACCTTTCCTAGTGCAGAATTTAGAAGGAAGCCAGTGACCGATCTAAAAGAATATTATTGCAGTCCCTCCTCTGGAGCGGCTGGAATGCAGAGCACGTAGGTTTGTGCACTTGTGCATAGTATCTGAGTGATAGAGCAAGTCAAAATCTTTCAGACAAATATTATTCTTTGAAAAGGGACATATTTTCTTTAACACCCCTGCACAAAGTCCTTAAAAAATCTGTGGTTCTATCATTTACATAAGTTAAAACTGTAAGGATCAGATGAATAAATAGATATGATGTTTTGAAAAAAATATAAAAAAAAATTCCGGAAGGCAGGTGCAAGTTTTCAACAATTACAAACAATTATGGACGTGGGAGGATTATTATTTTATTTTTTTTCCCCAGCTCTGTTAAGCATCTATTTTCTGAACTGTAACTGACTAATCAGAAGGCATAGTAAACGTTATTCATATACAATCTGGCAGATGCTTGACTGTGAGCTTTTTCTAGCACTTTCTAGGAAACATCCAGCTTGGTGATTCCTGTGTCTTTACAAACCACCAAAGTGCCCTTCGTTCGAGAGGTGAAACCACTCCAGGTATATGTTGGATCCAGCACATGTTGCAAGATCTTTGTTGTTCAACCTTCGGACTGAGTGGTGAGATATGAGACCTTCCTCTGCATTGCTGAAGGTTTCACATCCTGTTAACAGAGGTCGTAGTGTGTGTTATCCCACAGATGGTAGTCAATAACCTGGCTCCTGGAATATATTCAACAAATATCTCATCATCCGTGAACCACAGAACTGATGAAAGCATCACAAGATTAAAAAAACCCAAACCAGAAACAAAATATTGAATTTTTTTTTTTTTATTTTTTTTATATCATTCTGAAAATAAAATGGGCAAATTTAAATTAACTTTTTGTTTTGTTTTGGTTTGGTTTGGTTTTTTCCTGGGTGTTGCTTTTTGTGTTGAAGCTTAATATTATAAGGTACTTATGCATTTTCTTAACTTCAACAATATGGGAAGTTTCACTGACTACAATAGGTCACATTCAAAGTAAACACTTTCTAGAAGGAGGCATACAGATTCCTACAGAACAGAGACTACTAGCAAGGAGAAATCTGATTTTGGTAGAAAGAAAGAGGCAATTTTACAACAACAACAAAAATATTGAGCTGAGGAACTTAGAATTGCGTATTAATCTGAGATGCTATATTAAGTAGCCACTGTAAGATGCAAGGCTATGTTAAAGTGGTTTGAAAAAGAAAAAAAAAGAACCAAATAAAGAAAAAAAGTCTTTAGGAAATTCTGGCTTGCTTCTGGAGAATGAGCGATTAAAATATTTGTCTAAATAGTTGATGTGATTTTTTGGTATGCCAACATTGTGCTCTTACTGCTCATATTCTTACTGTGCACAGGAGTGTCTGAAGGATATATTAGCTAACATTTGTAAAGAGCTTTTTGGACAAAAGCTCTGTGCAAGTGTAATGGCTATACTTTCAATTGAAGAAATACACTTTCCTTCCTCCCTTGTTGTCCATTCTGATTCCTTTTTTTTTTTCCTTTGAAAATTTTTTTTGTTTGTTTTATGTTTTTATGATAAAAGAGAGATCTGTGGATGATTTTTCTGCTATGGTGGACTACAATTAATTTTATTTTTTTTTTTGTATGATCATCAAATATGTCTTTTTGCAAATGGATTGTTTTAAAATTATACTGAAATATTTTGCATCATAATGACAGTTATATGCTAGATAGCTAAAGACATAAAAACAAAAGTGCACTCTGAATATCTTTCTTGTTTGAAAGAGTACCAAAAGAAAACAGTTCATATTAAGAAATGTGCCATACAGATTATTTTACCTCCAGTGTCTGTGATTAGAGTTCTAATGCTGTAGTGCTTTTAAGCATGACAATTTCATTTCTACATTGTAATCACTTTAGTTCATGATGAGGAGAGAAAAAAAAAAAAAGAAACCAACCCAAAAAACCCCAAAACCCCCAAACCAAACCATCAACAAAACACCCTGATTATTTAACAAGAGAAAAATTAAAATAGTCAGCTCTATCAGGAAAGTAAAAAACACACAGGCAAACACAGTATTATACTGGAAGTGCAAGCTTTTTAGCATTACTATTTTTAAATAACGCACAAAATAGCAAAGCATTTTTTTTTCTCCATCATAAAAAACTGACTTTGATCCCCAGTACAGTCATTGAGTGGAAAATTGAACCACACTATAATTGCTTTCCCTGTGACCGATAAAGTGGTGTAACAAATTTTGTGTTTGAATGATAAAATCAGCAATTGGCCCCTAGCAATTCCTTCTACCATTCCTCCAAGGACACCAACGTCCCATCAGGCTCCAGGGCTAGAGCAAAGGCTGAAGAACTGTAAATCTACTCCCAAGTTGTTGTTGTTGGATACTAGCTTTCTCTGATGCCTTTTTTTTTTTTTTAATATAAATAGAATGCTATCTGAAAAGTGTAGATGTGTTTATTTGCTTGATTTATAAATGACAAGGGTAAGTACTTTTAGATCACCTAAAAATAAAAATAAAATGAAAGATTTTGGCGGAAGCTTATTGTAGCTCTATAAACTAAAACTACGTTAAATAAAATATATTTCACTCCAGAGTAAAATCTTGTTAGAATGAGAAAATTGCTTTCCTCATAAACACAGTCTAAGTTCCATAGACTAGATGCACAAAACACCTAGGAAGAATTTCTTCTCAGGAAGGGAGGAGGGTTATGTTTTAAGCTCATTTTGATGAGGTTTTAAGGTCAGAAGCAAATCTTTACCTAATAACCACTGAAGTATCACTTAAAAGAGTTTGAAGCAAAGAAAGATATTTATCTCTGTTTATTTGTAAGTTTAATTAAAGAAAACTGAGAACTGAGTGTTATTTGAATTTACACCTTTTTTGAGCTGATTATAGACATATGAACCCTATGTTAGTGCCCTATTTTAAAAGTTACTCCTCTCTATTTACTTTTCTTACATAGTTCAAATCTCCAGAGGTGTTTTTAGCTTCTCTCTCAGAAAGCCTCATGAGCTCTACCCTAGGTGGTGCTAGCTGTGTAGCGCCCAACTGCCTTTGCAGGTCTGGGTTTCTCGGAAATAATGAATTTCACTTCTGCAAGGCACAATGATCCTGGCTTTATAATTATCTACTCTATTGCAACTATGTGAGGAGATGGGAAAGAATAAAGTATTTCTTATTTTCTCTTTTTCTCTTTTTTTTTTTTTTTTTTTTTAATATATATATAGATATATGTATATAGAGAGAGTTTTCTCTTTGCTGCTATTTTTATACCTTCTACTTTATCCATCCCTAATGAAAGTGCCAGGTTGCTACCTCCAGGTGAACTAAAGGCATAAAGGTGAGTGCTCAGCTGGTGAAGGCTGCCATCACTTCTTGTTTCCTTGGTGACAATGTAGACACAACACCACTTTCCTCATTTGCTCAGTTTAGGTCATACACTAGATTATTTAGCATTCCCTACTGTTAGGATAAAATAATGATCAGGAAGCCACCTTGAGATTTGATGCATGGTACCTTCACTTTGAAATTCATAAATTAATGCAAGCAAAAGACTTAATGCCATGTCCCGCTGTCTTTATTTCCCTTGCTGTCATTTCACTGATACTTCTTGTAACATAACATACAAATAATTTTAATGGCAGAACTGATGATAAGAAGGAAAGTAGTTGGTAATATGAGGAACATGAGAATGAGTAACTAGGTTTAGGACCTCAGAATGTATTGCAGTGAAAAGCAAAAATATGCATAAGAAAATGTACAGTAAGTTGTACCCTTAGTCAGGCCATAAATATGGGCTTTGAGAGAATTAAAATCCAAACTCTGTGACCAGGTCTGTGATAGCAAATTAAATAATTATGGGACATGGGCATAGAGACAATCTACAAAATTGTAATCATTGTAGTGTAGTCCAGCTAGAATTGCCATGAATGATGCCCTGACACAGCCTGGGACTTGGTAGGGTCCAGCGACCATTCCCAAGATGTAATTTCGATGTAGCCACTCAGTTTCGGAGGTCCAGACAGTTTAATAGTATGGACATAGACCATCCCAAGTCACCTCGCTCTGGTATTAAATGGACCTGGAATTATTTAATTTATTAATAGAGAACTAATTGTTCTCCACATTTATTAATACAGAAATAGTTGTGGCTCCACATCACCTGCACAGGCAGAGTTTGAGAGAGAGCGTCCTTCCTTATCTAAATCAAAACTGATATGATTTCTGAAGGTTAGCTCCCACTCAGTGGTAGTGGTTTAAGACTGTACTTGGCTTATCACCAAACCAGATCTATGAAACAGCCAACTTAAAACAAAGCGCACAAGCAAAAAAAAAGAAAGTATTTGGAGGAAATAGAAAAAAAAAAAAAAGAAAAAAACCCCAGATTATTTCACTGACCTGGAGTTAGAACCCTCCAAACAGCTGATTTGACACAATTAAAGGGATACTAATCTTTAGGGATAGGAGAGACTGCAATGAGTCTCTATCAATAGGATCTGGGAGTAGAAATGTCATGAACTGGATCTGGTGGGGTGTGGTTTGCAATGTGAAGCTGTGATTCCAGGCATGTGCAGTCAAGTCCCTGCTGCCTACTATGCCCTCTCTTCTGACATGCATGGCTACTGAGATGTGGTGCATCAATATGTTGTTGCTGGATGCCCTGTCATTCTCCTTCGTGCTTGATTATGGCTGACTAGGCAATGCTAACAGGTACATATGGACTCATTTTATGTGCCTTCTCCCATGTCTTTCTTCCTGGATATAAGGAATAGTTGCCTGTTACACACATGCAGGCCACTGAAATGTTGGGTCACCTCACAAGGAAGGGGTCATAAAACAAGGCTTTCATCACCTTGTACGATCCTTTGAAGCATATAGCTTTCTAGAGTGGCATTCCCTTATCCCAGTGCATCAATTACAGTCTCTCTCTGACTCTAGTAGCCCATCTAACAGCGGGGAGCAGCTCTTGTGGTCCAGTGGCACTGCAGCAAACTGCGGAATCATGCAGCAGGAGGTTTGTGGCACCACAGTCACAAATGGTTCGCACAGTTGAGAGTTTGGGCCAACTACAGGGAGCCAAAAAACAGAAACTGTTTCCTGCTCAGCGCACGTGGTTTTGCAAGTCCACTTTTCCCTGCTTATAAAGGGAACATCGCAGAGAAATAAACAAAATTATTTTAACTGTGTTGACAACTTTGCTGCACATATGAAATCCTTTTCCTGCCTCATTTCCAGTAAACACAGAAGCCATAGGCTGCAGAAGGGTTTTGTCACAGAACTTGCTGTGCTTTGTTGCTGTTTTGCACTTTCTCTGCTAAACTACTGCAACTTGTTATGCCACCAACCTCAAGAGCCACCACTGTCACAAATGGACAGCACCAGACAGGGGAGGATGAAGCTCAAGTGTACTTATTTTTTTAATTTAAAAGGAAAAAAAAAAAAAAGAATTTCTTGGGCAAAGTTTTCTGAAATGGACTCTCACAATGTGTTAAAAGCTTCCTTAGACACTTTCAAACCTGGCCCGTGAATTCAGAAAGTCAGTAATTCTAGCTAAAATTGAAGCTCTAAAAATGAAGAAAAATAAGATTAACATAAACCTCCAGCTATAAATAGTGGAATCCCTTTCTGTCTTTGTCTAACTTTTTTGTGAATTCAGTAATAAAAACAGCTACCCGTGTGTACTGGTATGCTGGAAATCAATGAAAGTACTCTGAAGCTGGCCATACATGTTGCCCAGTAGAAGTGCTTGCTCCTCTGAAACAGATTTGAGAGGTAAGGTTATTTGTGATCAGCTCAGCTGGGTATCCTTGTGTAGAAGCATGGCTCATGGGGAACATGCAAGGCTCTTTTGTGAATTTTGGAATTTGCCAGTTAAATATAATGTCCCAGGTTAATCCAAGGAGCCCCTTGCTGCTTCGTTGTGAGGTGAGACAGAGGAGAGTCCGCCTTTAGAGGTGACAGCATCATTAGCCCTCTTTCTTTTGGGCAAGATGGGTGCAGTCTGTGGCAGCTCATCTGCCAGCTCCCACAGCCCAATTCAATTCCTAGCTGTTTTGAGCAGTCCTGATTTGAACTATTGCAAGCACAATTAGATGGAATCAGAAAACACTGCAGGTGTTAACTTTGCAGAGCAGGCTTGTACAAAAAACACATTGGAGGATTTTATGTATTGATTAAGTGGAGTAATATTAATATATCTTTTGCCTCCAGTCAGTTTCCCTCTCTTCAGAACATCCCCAGTTGGGAACCAAGATATTTTCCCTTATTCCAGCTGAATACTAATACCATAAACTTTGGTGTGACTGTTTGACCTGTGCCTCTTCTTTCTCCCGTATTTTATTTTATACTATTTATTTTGTTTTGTCTGGTTCTCCAGAGATAATAATTTCACTGTTTTTTTTTTTTCCATTTTCTCCCTCACGTGTCCTCCTATCCCACCATTGACGCAGCGACTGATGGTAGGCAGCTCTGTCTCCCTTGACCTCATCAACATCAGAAAGCATTTTCAAATCTCAGTCATCTCTGACAGCCTTTGAGCAGAGAAATGAGACAGTCTCCCTGACACAAAGGCTTCTGGCCTGGGGTAAAAAAACTCTTTTTGAAACAACAACAACAAAAAAATCCCTCTGAACACTCCACACACCACACAGCTTTTCATTCATCCTGCTATGCAGCCCCTGTACACCATATTAGTTTTCAGAGATTACAGTCTTTTTGTTTATTGTTGGCCTACCACCACACCTAAGATACTTCATTGCTCTGCTCTGCAGTTTTGCAAGAAAGAAAGGCAATAGTTTGCATACAGCAATTGCAATGCCTGAGTCTGCGCAGATAATTGGCCTTAAGCTTGGTTTCAAATGTTGCTTCTGCATACAGAAACTGATAAATGCGTAACCTGAAGAAACATGGGAGACTATTCTAGAGTATCACTATTTAATGGAGAAACTGAGGCACTGAGATAGTTGTGTGAACTGTTCAAATCTCCTCTTTCCTGACTACTCTTTCTGTTTTGTGAGATCACACATAGCACAAGCCTCTTGTAAAAGTATCAGCTCTCCAGCACCTTAAGACAACACCTACAGTTAGGTTAATGTCCTACTTTTCCAGTTATCACTTACTCCAATGGAGAGCTGCTTGCCTGGATGCAAAATTAATCACTTAGCATTCCAAAATATACCCCTATGAATTTCATTGTTATTGATGCCTGGCTTCATAGAGATGGAAATTATGGGCACACCAGTAGGGAGGGGAGGGGAACTGAATGTATTAAGTCCTGCAATGCTGGCTGAGATGGGACAGCTCAGTGTCGATTCCCACAGCTTCCAACCTCCTGCAGTAACGTGTAACTATTGTTCTATGCTTTTTATCAATACAGACACATTTGGTGGGGTTTTGCATCTTGCCGTATTGCAGGGACAGATGCTTTTGCTCATAATATGCAAGAATTGCCTTCTTCTCAACAGTGGTCCACTGAAGATTTGTGCTAGAAAGGGCTGTTTCTCAGACCTTCTGCTGAGCTGCCTCCACTATATAAATCCACCCTGGCTTTGCATTTGAAGAGGTTAGGCAGTCATCAGCTCCCAAAAGGAGCCCCACTGAAGGGGAGAACTGAATATTGCACAGTGAGAGGACAGCCCCTTGTAGCAATTGTTTATTACAAGAGCACTGAGGAAAAATACCATGATCCTGATTCCTTATGCTGTCATCATTTTGGACTCAGATCTGTTCTGATGAGACCAACAGCAACAAATGACTCCATTCTTAATCCAGTCAGACTACTGGGAAGCAAACCCAGGGGGTTCAAGTACAGAGAGAGAACTTAAGGCATGCCTCATAGCTGAGCTGGTACAGCACGTGCAAGCTAGCTGCAAGGTCTGACTTTAATCCCCAGCTGTGACTTGGCATTTTTTTCTCATTACAGGCTTCAGGGCTATCAAAGTTGGGTGAATGGCTGCAGATAGATGTCCAGAAAGACGCACCCTCCTAAAGAATGCACACGTCTTTGCTGAAAAGAAGGAATCCTTGCTGAGGGAAGACATGGAAAGTCACATTCAAAATTAACTGGGAACTGCAAGCCACACATGGGACCAATCAGACCTCCCTTGTCAATGTTTCAGCTTTTCACTATGGAATAATAAATAACAATTATTAAAAAGTCCTTGATGATGCATTTTTTTGTTTTTCTTTTTCTTCTTCCCTCCCCCTCCATTTGTAGTACAGCCAGACTATCTGTCTTTATGGATCTTGTATTGCTAATGGTGAGTTTGAATTTTGTTTTGTAGATCTGAATCAGTCTGGATTTCTGGTACTGTTTCCATGGAACATTATGTGCCAAGACTGCTAGATAGTATTTGTAAAATAGAAATGAAATAAATAAATACATGTATAGCTGCAATAGCCCAATTTGCATCCTTTCAAGACTTCATCTGATAAAGGAATAAAAACTCAGGTTAAAGTTAAGCACCAGGTATATTTTTTTTGTCTAAAAAAGAAAAAATAGTAAAAAGAAGGGAGAAAGAATTAAAAAGGTCCTGAAAGTCTGAAAGGGACATTTTTACTTACACCTGGCTTCTGCTAAACATCAAAAGTATATTTTTTATATGAAATACAATTTAGTTTACAAGCCAATGCTTCAAGAGAAAGACAAGATCTTCTAACAGTTCCAAAGATGTAGTTTAAAAGCAAGCTTTTGAGCATGAAAACCTGTCTTTACATATTTTTGTTGATAACTTTCCTCTACTATTGGGAGCAAAAAGAATTCCAGTGGCCAAACAGCCAGAAGTTACTTGTCAGGTATTTACAACTTCACATTTTCATCATTCCTTGATAAGAAGATTGTTTGCTTGCTTAATTTCTAGTTTCTCTTTTTAGTACTTCAAAAAAAGCTAGCAAGTGTACATTAGGATAACTTTCAACAGGTATTCAATGTCTTTATTTCCATAGCTCTTCCAAGGATCGTTTTTAAAGGGAACTTTCATGTTTTCCTGTAGCTTCAACTAAGGATGGTAGACACAATGGATCTTCAACTTGAATGTGTGAATAATTTCAATGGGCTAAGCTTTATGACGTTCTTAGGGACTTTGACTGTGTCCAATATGGAAGTCTTACAGCTGAATGAAAAAATTATAAATTGATCTATCTGGCAGTGTATGGTTTCTTACCTGGTCTCGTCCTAGGCAAGTACAATATTTTTGACTTGAAGAGGTCTAAGGAAGGATTGCCTCCCCTCTCTGTTCCTCCTGCTTAGGTATTTCTTGATGATTTGGTGAGATGACTGTTACAGTTTTGGTGGGCTTTTTTTTGTTGTTGTTGCTTTTTTGTTTGCTTTTTTTGGTGTGTTGCTGTTATTTAGAGAGTTAACTACCTTAGCAGGAGTCACCTACATGCAAGGTTATTTACTGAAGTCACAGATGACAGCAAATAGTATTTAGCTACAGCTGCTTTCCTCTTTCCTTCATGTTTCTACTACTGAAGAATATTTACTCTGGGGGAAAGAAAAAAGGCAAACACATGGTCCTTTTCTAACAGTTAGGCAAAGAAGCCAATGCAGAACAACAACTAGGGTATGATTTATTGATCAAACTTCATTGTCTGAGCAGTATTTAGCATCCATGCTCTCATATAAAGACACAGACAGCTATGCTTGCCTTCTCAAATATTGGAGGTTGCTGTTAATTCTTCTGAATACATTGCCTAAATCAAATGTATAAGGCTGCTCTTGGCTTTTTCCCTTTTTGAGCCCCATGGTGCGATTTCCACGGACCAGGACTGAAAAATACCTAAATATTTCTCCCTGCTTCCATCTCTCCAGCTACTCCCAGCAGCTGAACCACAGTGTCTTGACTGTATTAGGCTCCAGGGGGTAAGCTTGTTCAGTAATAGCCCTGACCTTTTCCTAGTGTTGTCATTCCAAATGACATTTATGGCATAAACAAGCAGTGACACAAAACTGACAGGCCAAGTTGCCATCTAAGAGAAGAATCACAAAACTGAAAGAAAAAGAATTCTAAAATCATTCCCTAAATTGAAAAAAGACTCCCCCCAGCTTCCAAACATTCATCCCTTAGGTGGCAAAAATTATTTTACTGTTTGATAAGCCTTTTATAGCCTTTATTTTCCAGAAAGTGCCATCATTTTGATTTTGCAATCAGACTTTAATACTTCTGTCTTTAAAAAAAATCAGCTGGGAAAGAATTGTTCAGGATTCATGCTAATATCATTAAGAAAAAATAATGGTCCATAAATGTGAATGGAAAGATTTATTCTCCATATTTTATCCACCTAAGAGTGCATCACCTATGCTTATCTGTCTCTGGTTAGTAGAGAGAGATAAGTCACTACATGGTTTGAGTCATCCCACCTTTGCATGAGAAGAATCTCTTTAGAGTGCCTGCATCTCTAAATCAGCTATGCAAGAAGGTGAGATGGCTAGTTTAGACAAGGTGCCTGAATTGTAGGTGTTTAAACTCAGAAGAGAAGAATCCTATCCCATCCCATATTATTATTCAGATTGCATTCACAACTTGCAAAGGATTGTAAGATTTTATTAAAATAATTGTCCTCATTCCTAACATTCTGTTAACATCTCGGTGGTAGGCTTGGGTTGATGGTAAAATACAGTATAGAAATTTGCTCTGGATTCAGCAGAAATGCCATTGTTATTGTAGGACTTCCACTCCCAATGAGCAGGTCTATCAGAAATTAGTGCTAGTGACACCACCTTTTGCGGCAGGGATTTTTGGAGGTCATCCTGAGAAAATGACCTCTTCCAGGAATGCGTAAGTATGAAGATACTGATATTCCCTACAAAATTAGGGGGGTTAGAATCTAGGTCTGCTGACTTCTGTTCTTCTGAGCAGATGACAGTGCTTAACGTCTGTCAGCACTGAGCTTAGCCAGCTATGTGGATGGGAGTATTAAGGGGGACTGCAAAGAAGGCAGTCCAGAGGCATCTGTATGCGCTATTTATAGGCACAATGCAAAATACGATCTATGCACTCTATGCTAAGTGTATCTGCCAAGAGTGTGCCCATATATGTGGCATCTATCTTTCAGATTTCAAAGTAACCTGCTTCCTTCAAAAAGTGTCACATGGCAAGAACACATTGCATGAGGTTGCCTGCCAAACTGATGGTGGATAGTTATTCTCCATGTACATGGGGATACCATCTGTATCAAATGTCCAGATGCATCATATCACGTCTTCCCGCACAGTCCTCCAAGCAGCCACTTCTCTGGAAAGGAATGGTAAGTTGCCTTCCCAAACATGAAATGGCTCCTTAAGAACCATGCTCATTTATCTCCTTACCCATGTAATATTGATGGTATATTATTTAACAAACTGAACCTCACTGAAACAATCTTTTTTTGGGGGGATAGGAAGGAAGGTAATAAGTCATTAATTGAAAACTACCAAAGGGACAGTAAAACAAATACCATCTACCTTGGAGGGCAATATCATTAAGCTCTGGGCACTACGCTGCAGACTCAAGAGATATTTTTACCCTTGGGCCATAGTTACTACTAACGATGGATGACACCAGACAACAGGCCAGAATCTGTCCTGAGCATTCAGAACTAACTTCAGCAGTACATGCTTCTGAGAGGACAAAACTGCTACATGTCTCTGCTATAGACATTATTTATCCATAAATATATATGTACACAGAAACCTATGTGCGTGTGTTTGCACATACACTTGCACAGAATTCTGCTGTCACAGTTACAAGAACAACTTAAGCAGTTTGAAAAGCTTTGCTTTTATTAATATACTATATTTTCTTTAGATTTCTATGCTACAATATAACATTACCTGAGGAAAGGTTTTAATCCACTGCCTATAGGTTCATGTGTATGGGTGTGCATAGGCAACCACCTAAACACCCATACATACAAACGTAAACCAAAAGCAGAAACGAAGTGGCCCAGAAGGGTTAACAGAGCATGCGCTGAAAAAAAACCAAAATTGCAGGATTGCAGGAAGCCCCACCCCAACTAACACTATTTTCATTAGAAAATAGCTGTGCTTGCCCATGGCAGGGTGGTTGGATTGAGTGATCTTTGAAGGTCTCTTTCAACTCAACCAACTCATTCTGTGGTTCTATGATTCTGTGATTCTAAACCATAACCAGACTCCTTTGACCTTAACCAAGGAGAAATATGCATACTTGGAGTTCCTGTCCAAATGAATCCTAGGGGTATGAGGTTTAGAAAGATAGACCATTTACCATTTTATAAGATTTAAATTCCTCTTGGAATTTAATTCTTCAATAGCTGCATAATAAATTAATTAATTGAATCATAGAATCATAGAATAGTTAGGGTTGGAAAAGACCTTAAGATCATCTAGTTCCAACCCCCATGACATGAGCAGGGGCACCTCACACTAAACCATGCCACCCAAGGCTCTGTCCAACCTGGCCTTGAACACTGCCAGGGATGGGGCATTCACAATTTCCTTGGGCAACCCATTCCAGTGCCTCACCACCCTCACAGCAAAGGTTACAACAAAAGTTACCTTATATCCAATCTAAACTTCCCCTGTTTAAATTTTAATCT
>WYDI02021915.1:0-22500 GCA_009867235.2 Psittacus erithacus | reverse complement strand
CTACAGAATGCCTTCTCCCATCTTAAGAAAGGTGAGAAATTTTTTGTCAGAGCCTATCTGATGAAAAAAAGACAGACCAGGTAATATACTTCTAGGTGACAATCATTGGGTGAGATCACTTATATGATTAGCTTAGCACCATTTATATGATTAGCACCATGGGGAGTACTGGTCCCTCCAGAGGCCTGTAAGTGTGATTTCAGTGGAATAATAATAATAGTAGTAATAACAAACAAAATACTTCCCAGCATAAATGATGTTTTTGACTCTAATTTGCAAAGGAGATTAATGTATTCTAAGTATGTAATAGTTTCTGATATTAAAAAAATCTTTGAATTCTTTGAGTAACTTATAAGAAATAATCCAGAAAGTTATAAATAGATACTGTTTAATGGCAAGTTATTTGTTAGATCGTGTTGACATCAAACTTATAATTTTCCCTCCAGTAAAGCTGATTCAAACTGTAACAAAGATTTTTAAGGCCAAGACACCAGCTGAGGCAAAGTGGCTTGATTGTTTAAAGTGAAGGAGCTAAGTTGATTTCAACCACCTAAGGTTTAGGCTCTTATGATATAATGTTGTTTGATTCTTTTATTCTATGGTTCACAGGAAAAATCCAGCAGTGTCAAAATGATTAACTGTAAATGGTCTTGCATTTGATCATCTTTGTGCTTCAATTATAATTACAGACTCAAGCCTAACAATAGTCTCTGTATAATTTCTTTATTGGCATGCAAACTTTGCGCAGTAAATATTTCTTCTCATCACATTTTTTCCCTTTTCCAACAAGCTCTCAAAGCTACCATTCCAAACTAAATAGCAATTGAACTGGACTGCTATTATTTTGTACATACTAATTCTGCTCCCAGCTATTTTTTTTTTGAAGCATGAAATTCACAGATTACAAAGCCGACTGAATCATGTGAACTCATCTTTTAAATAAGTCCGAACCACATATTTCAAAGCCCAAACTGACTTCAAACTGCACTTCCTCATCAAAGATAAATGTTTTGGGCTAGTGTTCTTGTTTGATCCAAGAGATAAGTCCTAGGTCTCTGTCTTCTAGAGTGAAATCTTGATTTCATTCAAGCCAGTAGCAAAATTCCTATTGTTTGTTAATGAGGTCAGGACTCCAGCACCAGATTTCAGCTCCCTGAAGTTCGGGTGTGGAGGGAGTTCTGAATCCACCACTCTAAATGTGATGCTGTGTTTGTTGAAAGTTAAAGGGAGTTCAAAAATATCAGTCTTCAAAGTAGGCATTACACATCCTTCAGTGCCAATTTATATATCTGAAACTCATAGTTACTGGAAAGAGCCCTGCTGAAAATAAAGGGTTTTGGTTTACACCCTGTGACCATAGATCTGTAATTTTCACAAGCAAATTCAACACACTTAATATACCTCATTACATAATTTAAAGTATCTTTTTTTAAGTTTTAATGCCACATTTTTTTTCCCCGTGCTGTATATACCAGTAACATATTTTTCCAGTCCTACTGAAGAGATACACATCCATGGAGAAGTACAAATCTGTCAGCTAGTTTGAAATCAGTCCATGAACACAAGTTCGCAGTATTCTCTCACCATTGTTCTCTTTAGAATATTAAACCAAACCTATGGTTCTCAAGATGATTGCAATTTTATTTCCTTTGTTAAAAAAAAAGGCAGAGGGAGGCGTGGTTCCTCCCCATCCCTGAAGCTTTCTGAAAATACTGATGTGACAACAAACTGATATTTAACATAACACTTTAGAGCACATAGGTGACTGCATTAAGCAAACATGTAGCTGCAACATGAAATTTTAAAAGATGCCAACCTGTCTTATGTCACGTCTTGAATGAGGAAAGGACTAAAAGAATTCTCAAAGAAAACTATAGTAGTTTAAGTGGTGGAGAGAATTAGATTTGTTTTTTCATAGTGATTGCTGGTTTTGTTGTTTTTGACATTGTTATTCTTGTGACTATTTGTGTTTTATCCATATATTACTGTAATATTACAAACCTGTTAGACTCAGATCAATAAAAGGAATAAGATATTTCATATACTCTGTGTGGACGCAAACAAAGCTCACTAGCTATCCCCCTATTGTGACTGCTTTGTGATGCATTGTTGGTGTAAAGGGTTTTGGGCTAGGCCAGAACATTCTGGGCTCGAACATCCTGGAATCAGCCACAGCATCCTGGGCTGGGCCTGAACACAGAGGGGAGTGGCCACCTGAAAGTAACACTTAGTGGCCAGTCGGAGGGTGGCAATGTTCAAATCCAGCCAATCCTGTTAATAGCGCGAGAGCAAAAGGTGTAGTCTGTATAAACCATGGAACCAATTGGAAGGGGGCTCCGACAGTAAAGAGATCTCTGACAGTAAAGAACTTTTTGGCATGAAACTCTGCGGGAGTCCATGTCTTTAATCTCCACAATGCACTGGTGCACATTTTCTGACATGTGAGCATCAACAGTGTTTACAAAATTTCTCACCATCAGTGTGGAAATGATAGGAAATGGTAATGATAAAATGTCATCAGTATAGTTTCACAGAACTTTCATCTATTGGATAATATTTAAAAGGGCATGTAAAGAGAAATTCCTGAAGATCAACATCAATTATTCACTTTTTGGTAGTGCTAAAAATGATACAGTAAAATTTCCAAATATACTGACCAAAAAGGGGGAAAAAAAAGCATAAAAATATTGAACTAACAACAGAAAGTGTGGTGTTACAGATGTGGAATGTCTGTTATAGTCTATAAATATACATTCTTTATATTCAACTGAACACTAAAAAGAACTGTTCCAAATAAGTCATGGAAAGGTCATGATTTCAGTCCTGTTCTGCTCTACTGATTGATTCCCTGAGTCTCTCTCTCTTTAAATATCAAGTATTACATCAGGCAGATCAAAGCAACTACACTTGGAAAATAAAAAACAAAGGGTAAGTATAACTCTGGGACACACAACAGTCAAATGGACAAAACACATCTAGTTTAATGGAGTAATGCAACTGCCTTCAAAGAAATAGCAAAACTAGTCTGACACACCAAGGTCTCAGCAACTTCAGCCATTACAGCGATTCCTTGGTAAAATCAGGATGAAAGCGATACTCAGAGAGAAATAGGGTGTGTGCCACTTCTTTCCTTTTTCATCTGTCTAGACTGGATGATATAAAATACCAAGTCTGAGGTTTATTGTGGCTCAACTTCACCACCAAGATATTATAAAATGATAGTAGGCTAGCTCTCTAATTTTATCCTGTAGGCTATGAAAAGAAATAGGTTAGCCATCCTAGTCTTTAGTTATTTCTCACACAAAAGTGTTCAGTGGAGAAGAGATTTTGGAACAGTGATGCTTTTGATAATTATTTACACTAAGAATTCTGCTTTCATTTTGTCTTGGGAACACAGAGTTTCTGCAGATACTGAAACAACAGTTAGGCCAGGAAAAGATATTAAACTATTGCAGACTGAACAGGATTATAGGTCATCCTCTGGTAAGCTAGTTATAAAATATCACCTTCTATATCAAAGAAATCTCCAGTGAGCAAAATAAAACTGGAAAAGGTAATGGCTGGAGCTGGAGACCTATAGGTCTCAAGTGAAATTGCTTGTTCAGTTACTCAGCTGAATGGTGGACTTAATTTAAGAAGAGTTAACAGTTTCAGGAGATACTTGTAAAGAAAGTTACTGTATGATTTTCATACAGTGAAAGGTGAGAACTGTGTGCCCCAACTACAGAATCTGAGTAAATTTGCCCAGTTTTTTCAACAATGTCAAAACCCAGAAAGAGAAGATCAAACATCTCTTTAGTCTAAAATAAATATAAATTCTCACTTATGCGTGGGAAATGTGGATGAAGACTATATCTTTGTTTGGTGACAAATAAATGACATCAGTTTTCTGTCAGAGGTTCTTTGACACTTTGTGTCTTTGAGATCATGTCCTCCTCTTTTTCTATTTTTTATGCTGGACACTGGCACAGATTGCCCAGAGAAGCTGTGGCTGTCTCATCCCTCTAAGAGTCAAAGGCCAGGTTGTACAGGGCTTTGAGCAACCTGGTATAGTGTGAGGCATCCCTGCCCATGGAGTTGAGTATGAATTTAAGCCTCAGATGTAGACAACCAGATATCTACATTTGACCAGAAAGATTCCACCTTTTTCTGAAGAGGAACATTTCTAATAATCTAAAGCTTGAAGTTTGGAAACACCCCATCTTAAAAATAGCAAGAATTAACTGGATTTAACAAGGGGATTGAAATCTATATGAATAATATTATACCAAATAGATGTCATCCCGTAGAAGGCATATAATCTCACTGGTCTTTCATAAACATATACATAAATCATCAACAGCCAGGCTGAATAAGGATAACTTTACTAAAAAATTCTCTCATTGATTCATTTTTGCTTTATGCTTCTTTTGAACAGTTTTAGCATAGCGGAAAATGGTGCCTCTTCCTTCTAGATCAGCTCTACTTACAACATGCTAATGATGGTTCATGTTACAGTTCTACATAATAATTTGTAATAACAGTTTTTAAGATGAGAGGGTTCTCGGCAGTTCTGTACAAAAGCTGTCCTAGGCTGGGAGTTATGAGACCATTTGCTTTGTCTTTACGTTTTTTCAGCTTGGGTCCTTTTGCTGTAAAGTTCAAGGCCTACACAAACCTAGAAATTCACAATGATGTTCAAGCAAAAGCATAGTTCCACCAGGTTTCGAATCAAGGTCATGGGAATCCAGGTGTTCTGGACAGCTTTCACAAACTATTAGACCTTTAGCAATGATTTGTTTCAAAGATGGGTCCAGAATGGACTCCCCAAAATCATCACAAAACAACCCCAAAACAAAACCCCCATATCTGTTTATTTTTTATCTGACTTAGAAGGGGTATCAGTTTTGAAATACTTGGGGGAAGACAGGTGAACTGCTCAAAGGTCATAAAGTATAATTACATTCAAACACTTGAAGCTGGAATTGTATATTTTAAGGGTCAGAGGACCATATGGATCTTGGATGAATTAATGTGAAAACCTTTACTTTCTTTTTCAGAATGAACATGGTCATTTTGGTACTGGAAGGACTAAAGTTAGCATTAGTTCCAAAAACACATTAAACACCGGCAACTAAGAGTAATGATTCTGTCTCCTTATTTCCATCATTTATTTTTGAAATATTGAGAGAAAAAAGGAGAGCATAGGTAGGTAAAAAAACCCAAACTCAACAGACAGAAGAAATATTTTGATTTTTCATAGACAGTAATCTTTCTGCTGTCTCTGTCAATGCACTTCTGGTGTAATGACATTATTGTCACTATTGTTACTACTAATGGTAATAACAATAAAGACAAAATAGAACTCCAAACTTTATAGAATACTGATAATTTAGTAATGGCCCATAAAATATAGAGGATGTATGCAACAGGATATTTTTAAACAGTGCCTCTATGGTGAGAGTTTCCACTAGATACTGTAAACCAATTCATAAGAGATGTGTAAACCAACAAAAGTTTATGTTAAATCTTAGCTCTACTGATGCGACCCAGACTAGGTGTGGAAAGGAGCAGTGGGGTCTAAACTGTTGCATCTAAAAGGCAGATGAGTGCTCAGCAGCTGTGTCTGTAAGGTCCTAGTGATGGTGCTTACACATAAATTCTTGAATCTATGTGAAAGCAAGACCTGACAGAGTGAGTCAACTTTTAAGCTGGACGAAATCGCGTATGCGTGGTGGAGTAACACCTGAGCATAGTGGGTACTCTCATTAATGATCCAAGAATAGAGATGGAATACTTTTGTTGGATTTGTTCCAGAAGAAAATGTCATCCATAGAGGATTAAAATACAAGTTACAAATTAAAAATTTTATTACTGCTATCTATCAACATAATTGGATAAAGGCCACTGCAACAACTCAGAATAAAACTTGTACTATAACTAAAATTGCTCCCACACAGATACAATGTTTATGAACAAGAGCTGAAAATAAAAATGAATAATTGTGTGTGATATTATGACAATATCTATTTCTACATTTATGCCATGCTAGATATTCCTTAATCCATGTCCCTATACAGCTGAAGATAGACATGTGTGTAAGTATCTACATGTGTTTGTGACTACAAATAGAATGACTAAAAAAATGACCAAGATGGTTTTACTTTTAAAAAATAGTAAAAAAAAAAAAAAAAAATCACTATCATTTCTACTTCCAGCCTGAAGCACATTTTTACAGCTGAAAATAGGGACTTATAATGAAAATGCTGACACAACCTTAACTATAGAGGTGCTAGCAGGCAATGCTATAATAAATAATGTGGGAAATATTTTATATTTCAAGGCAATTACATGTTCAGCCATCTTTAGGGTTTCTGGGCCAGGAAGGGTAGGGATTAGGTGTACTTGACAAGTGTAAAAGACCCATGACTCATGACTGCTAGAAGGCACAAATGAATTGCAAAAGCTGAGAGAAAGCTTTGCAATCACATAGCGTAGTTAAAATATTTTTTATTTGGGGGTAGATAAGGATCAGGTAAATGTAAAGATACACACTCCAGATTCCACTGGGTTTGTTTTTTGAAGAAATTGTGAAAGTTGAGTGAAATCTATTGTCCTAACTTGCCTGTCATCCGTTTGTGTATTTCTTTATGCCATACAAATATGACTTCAGTATGTTTTGAAATAAAAGTTATCATTTGTAGGAGAGCACGACTGGATAGGACCAATTAGGTCAATGAGTACGCTTTTGCTGTTGCAGATGCTTCTGCAGGAGATTTCAGGAGAGTTTAGGTTTATAAAGAACCTTCAGAACAGCTTTCCCAGTCTTTACCCACCAGAAATGCCCACAATAGCCTCTTTGTTCGGTTGAGTGATGACTAAGAGGCCTTGTGTACTGTGAATCATTCGATTCCTCTTTCTGCTCTTGGTTTCTTGAATAATAATGGCTTGTGACTATGTGGTCAGACACTGCAGTGGGAACAGCTTTTAAAACCATGGGTCTGCTTGCATTAGTATAATATAGAGTAGAAGATAATGTTCTAGGTCTGAAAAATAACTGAAGTGGGAAATGCTTGCATTGACTCCAGTCCAGAACTTTGAATAAATTGCTGAAGAGAATTTTAACAGACATACAGACTCTTGAAACAGCTAATTTTGGACACCTTAAAAGTGAACATCCAAGTCAGAGTGAGAGACAATTTTTGGTCATTCGGAAGAAATACACACCATTAGGGGAGAACACTTTTAACCTTAGATATTACTCTCCAGTGAGGCAAAATACATTGTGCAGGTGCCTGTTTCTCTCTGCTTATTAGAAAGGAAGGTGGTGATAGCACCTTGAACTTGTAGATGCCTAAGGTACAGTGGGTGAACGATTCACCCAGTCTCTTGGTGCTCTAGTTGGTCAACTGTAATTGCGTGTTACAGTAATTTTCATGGCATCTGTCCCACAAGCTCAGGTTTTGCAGTCTAAATCCCACCACAAACAGCACTTACCTGTGTAGCAGTGATGTTGGTAATCCCCACAGGGAGGCTAGAGGGAGGAGGAACTGTCCTCCTCTGCCGTTTACAGCAGGTCCCTCTAGAGCATTTTTCTAGAGAGAGGGATGAGGGAGATAACATGGTTATTTATCATGCCTTCTCCTGTCCAAACTCTCAAATGCTTTAAAATGATTATTATTATGGTTTCCAAGAATCTGTGCTAATATAAGGGGCAGCTGTTTTCAGAGCTCTTTATCTGACATCTGCCTTTCAGAAACAGACACAATAATTCCTCATACAAAGCAAAACACAAAACAAAACACCACCCTTCTGCCCATCTTACCTTCAACTCTTAACAAACTTTTAAAACTTGGCTAAATCTTAGGTTCCTAAGATCATGCATGAGTTCACCTGGAGCCTTACTTCAAATATATACCACATCAAGTCTGGCAGAATATTCACCCCCTCTCTTTCTTATCTGTTTCCACCATCTTAGTTCTTACTTTCATCAGTCTTGGCTATAAGAAATGTGGTAGATCATGAGGAATAAACTTCAAGCAATCAAGAAAAGAGACTTAATACATTGCTTTTTCCACAGAAAAGACAGGAGTCTGTTCAGAGCCTGTTGTTTAGGGAACTCCCACAATGAAGGAGGCAATGAAGTAGGACCAGAGATTTGACTACAGTAAACCAGATCTTGGCCTCTGAAAGTCCACAAATTGTCATAAAATATAATGCATCTAGAATTTTACTTAAGTATTTTATTCTTTCTAATTTCTCTGATATTTGGGGAATTCTATTGCCATTCAATATTTTTTAGCCTTACTCCTTTCATCTCCAAATGATTTAAAGCTCCTTCTCTCTCACAATAAAACAGCTACCATGCAAAATGATGAATATTCACTTTCATGTCAGAAGTCTGTATGAGTACTGAGATAGATAAATACTTTTCAGCATTTATTGGGGTTAGGTAATAGCATGATAGCTTAAGACACTTAAAATAATGTGACACCAATTTATTACCATTAGAAATAAAGCCTTTGGAAAAGACCCTAAGCATTATGTTAGCATTGATATGTCAATCCTTTATTTGAAGGATGGCAAGTCTGAATCCCAGCACAGCCTTAATTAACAGAAAATAATTAGCATCATTTTCCCAGCTGTGAATTTGAGATTTTTTTTTTTTCCAACAGAATCCATTGATTGATAATTAAGGAGGAGTTAGCTGTAATAAAACTCCCAGTATTGCAATTTCTAATTGGCCTTTAAGGACATTTTACAGTTACAGTTACTTTGTTCCAGGCATTTTCTGGCTTTCTTTTTTTTTTAACCAGCTTTAATAAGGAATCCTTTCTCAGTGAGGTAAAAAGGATGCAGATGAGTATAAAAAGCCACCATAATGTTCCATCTATGAATTTAAAACTTCACATATAATACAGTCCATTTGATTTGTTTGGGTAATAATTGGTGTTAAGTGAACGTAAAAAGCTTTGAAGTTTGCTTTGAATAACCTAAGATTTATCCAAGCACTTGAGTCTTCGATTAAACTACATTATCACAGAGATTTATGTAAATACTTAACTTGATGAACAGTAAATGTTCCTCTTGGCTTCAGTGGGATGGAGCATCATATGTATAGTTAAGCAGATATATGTACATCCTTCAAGGAATGCTGCCCTAGGCTGGAAATCTTATAGGAATGGATTCAGTTCAGGACATGTCTGCTTGTTTCATATTTCCAGCCAGTCCTCAACTACTGCTAGTACAATGTCCCCCAAGGCACTAAAATTTTCTTCTAGTAATCTTACAAGTAGAATCGATTTAAAAGCATACATTTAATGATTTTGTAATATTTGTACATTGACATAATTTTTAATTCTTATCCTGAGCTATCCTAAAATTTCAAATGTTGGATGAAAACATTATGAAACCTTTTAGCATTTTGCCCATTTCTTTCCCTTATTTCTCTTCATTCTCCTACCTGCAAAGAAAGCTGGAACAACTGACAGAAAGAAAAGAAGAGGAGAAAAAAATCTTTTTAAATACAAAGCAATTATAAAAAATAGATTCCTTTTATACAAAGACTGTTTCCCAGGAAAAATATTTGTGAATAAGATGTTTCAAAGATCTTTATGCACCAGCAAATCAGTAAGGTCAATTGAACATGCAAGTGCAACGCTTTTCATAAAAGAAACTTTCATATTTGACAACATAGCAGAGATCAAAACTGGTCATTAATGTTGTGAAAGTAGGTATGAATAATCAGACGTGGACCTGCATTGGTGTCATTAGTGACAACTACACAATGATTTAAGCTTGCCCAGGCTCAGGGAAATAATAAATTGTTAATTTTGCTATTATTGCTGGCAAAAAAGCTCCATGATAAGGACTTTTGCTGTTGTTTCCACTGGTTAATGCCTGTCTCTTTCTTGTCCTGTTCATGTGTAATTTTTTTGTTTGTCTGTGGCAGTTAAGAAATGTTTCTGTGTGATCTAAGTGTTCTGAAAACCAGACCAGCTCAGTTTCTCCATCTTGGAAACACTATGAAGCTGCATTTCTGCCTCTCTGAGGATGACAGATCACTTAGCTGTGACTGCCTTACATCTTGGCTGGGCTAATGTAGCTTTCTCTCTTTGGAGACCATCCAGCAAAGCTATATGCTGACGACAAATTTATTTCCAGTGCCTCCACCACATTTTGTTAACACTAGCTGAAATGTCCTTTCTCATTTCAGTCACAGAGGTCACTGGACTGATTTTCAGTGCAAAACAGCCTGGAGAGTTTCACACTGTTACTGCTTGTGTTCAAGACAACTTGGTTCTCCCTACCTCACCATGTTTAACCATCGCTTCAGCCACTAGGAGTACAAGAGTTAACAAAAATCCATGGGCCACCTTAGCCAGTAGTCAAGCTGCAATACTTGCTGACATCAGATAATTCAAAATAAGGGTGTATATAGATGTGAAAAACATAACGTATGTTTACAGATTATCTGCACACATATAATAGAGACATTTACTCCTGGCACTTGCATTATTCCCTAAAACTGGAAAGATTGTATCTCTTATGGGGTTTTGTTTCATGTCCAAGATAGTCTTATCGATACGCAATATACTTGGCTGCCTAGGCCATCAGACTGCTGGAAATAGCAAACCCTTCAGCTCCACATCCTATTTTGGCCAGTGGCACCATCCTTGAAAGCCTGACTGGCTACTGCCACCACCAAGGCGAGGAGGAAGGAGGATGAGAGAGCAGCAGGCTGCAGCTACTGTTTATAGAGAGGGCTCGCACTGAAACAACAGTCACCACCTTTCTCCTCACATATCCCTGGAGGCAATACAGGCATCAGCTGAAGGCATATGTACATTCGCATTCACATGCATGCATTGTCTGAGCACACATCTGGGATAAATCAGTGTATCGCTATGGATGGCAACATAGCATGGCTGTCTTTTGCTGCTAAATAGATGGATCTGTAAGTATCACACAGGGATTCTTGTGGATATTTTAGGAGAGAAGTCATCTCAGTTATCCTTAGCCTTCTAAGAGAGAGCTGTCAGGTCTGAGCTAGCCTCGACTCCTCAAGTCAAAGAGGGAGCTGAGCATGCTGTTGAGCTATTTGTTGTACTTATTTTAAACCTATTTTAAAACCAAATCAAAAAACTTTATCAAAATTTTCTGAGCTAAAATTTCCCCCATATTGGAAAATATTTTGAAAGATATTTTCAATTACGTCTCAGAATTCCTTTCTTCGGTAGATTTAGCACTTACTCTTTTCCCGATACATTTACACTTTCTCTAACCTTAACCAAACCACCAAAAGCCTCCCTAGGCCATATTAAATCCTGTAGCAAGGGAAACTTAAACCTGACTATCAGCAACTCTAACAGTCACTTTTATCAGCCCATTGATGATTTGTGTCTAGTGCAGAAGGACTTCTTAAAGTGCATAGTTTCAGTGAAATCAGGGTGGGAGGAAATTTCAGCATATTGCTCAGGTCATTCTCTTTCCCCCAAATAGGATCAGCTACAGTTAAATGATTCTTGTTAGATGCTCATCAAACTTGTTAAGCTTCAGCAATCCCTCCAGAAAATCTGATTCAGGCCCTATTGATGCTGCAGTTCGCACATTTTATCTGAAACCTCTTCCAAATCTTCCTGGCTGTTTTTTCTCTTAGTTTTCCACTCCCCAGAAAATATGTACTACATTTCATTTCCCTCCTTTGCAACAATTCTTTTACATATTTAAAGACAGTTGCCATGTCTCTTCATAATTTTTTAGTCCATTTTAGACTAAATAAATCCAATTAAAAACTTCCCATAAAAAAAAAGCACAGCCTATGCTGGAGAGATTGATAAGAAATGGACAAACAGAAGCGTGTACAAGATGCTGCATACCAAAGGAGAAGAGCCGTTTAGGATCCAAACCACATACTGGCTGGGGTGACCTTACTGATTTTGAAAAGACAGCACCAGCTTCTACAGAGAGCTGCTCAGGAAAAGGAGTAAGATCTTGGATACGTTGGATACAGTGTTTGGAATCTGCCCATATTGATATATTAAATTTTCAAATATTATTCATTCCAGTAGATTTCACATTGAGGGGGATAGGAAGGAAACTTACTACAGGAAAACTAGTATGTTATCCTAAGGTATAATTAAAATTTTGAAGCTTTCATCTAAATGACATTTCTCAAAATATGATCAAGACTTACAAGTATAGGCGCCAAAATCAGGCTCTGATGTTAATAGTCAGACAATAAATATGAGGCCTGTCTTCTGAAAGAGGCTCCATTCAAATGATCTGGGCATCATTTTTAAAATCAGTCCATAGGCTAAGGAACCCAAATACAAACTGAAGTGGTAGATCCTACTTTTAAGAATCTTGTTTTAGAGTAGTAGAACATGCGCTGCCTAGATGGAACTGTGTGACCCTTGACAGCAGTACCCTTCCAATGCATTTACGTATAGATTTTTTAAGCATTAAGAATTTATTTTCCTTACTTAAACCACACTGAAAAAATTGAGCATAAGTAGGTATATTCAGGCATTTCTTCTTTCTTTATATATTATTCTTTCTTATATGTTGCACAATGCAAACGGCTGAGTGAGATCAAATAAAGTCTTACAGATTTAAACAGTATCTCATTCCTCCACTATGTTCTTTTGTTTTCATGCCAGTGATGCTGTCCTGAATAGAAATCACATATGTGAATGGAGGGCTAGCTGTCAGGGTGTTAGCTCAGAGCCATTTCACTTGACTGTGTAGTCATGTGGTACGTACCATTCATAGAGCTGTTGCATCTCATTCTGAGAAACTCCAGGAATATGAAAATAAGGAGCTTCAACTCTGTGGGCTGAAGGAGTAATGAATCTGACCTAGGGTCACTGCTCTGCTAGAACCCAGAGTAAATTCAAACTGCAACTGATCAGCACAAACCAAAGCACATCATAGATCAAGGAAAGAGAAGGGCTCACAAGAGCAACAGGGCTGTTGGTGACTTTCTGACAAAATTTGTTGGAAACTTGAAGCCTGATAAAAATGGCACATTAGCTGATTCTGTGATTTTTTGGCTTATGGAGGAAATTTTGCTAGCTGATCCACTAGCACTAAAATGAGGGATGGGCTATAGCCCTCATCTCCTTTATTCCATGCCTGGATTTTACCAAGTAGTATTGTTTAAAATCTTGGGAAAATCCTGATGTCAAAAGCAAATTTTCTGTTGGCCGTAGTCTTCTTGAGATTTGTAAGTAGATCTTTATTTTCTCCTTACAGAAAATGGTTGTTTTTTGCTGGCCAGCTGTTCAGGAGATTGTGATTTAAAATCCTACTTCGTCACAGGATCCTGGGAGTAAGCCAAAGAACATTTGTTTTTCAGATATTTTTTTCCCCATGAAGTTTTCCTCTGTCATGGGGTTAGCAGTTTTTGAGACCTTCTGTTGCTGCAGAGGTAAGGTCCATGTAGAAAGATAAACCTTACTTGGCAAAGGCAAATGTTGCTGGAGCAGAAAATATGATCATTCATTAAGCTTTATGCTGCATGATGGCTCAGATTTAGTAATGATGTGAAATGCAAATACGGGTAGCAAAGGATAATGGGTTGTTACATGACCTTAGTGAGGAGTGATATGAAAATTTGTAAGAAGCAAAGCCCAAAACTTCTTCTTCAGCAAATATGCTGTTTTACAGCCATTAAGGAATTGAACCCTAAAAAATATATCAATTACATGAACCCACATAAATAAATTGTACTAAAAAAGGCAGTGAACTCGTAGTGGTGGACCCTTAGACACTGATTAAATAGAACAATTAAGCCTGACCATACTGCCAAAATAAAAAGGTTCAGATGACATTTTTGAGGAGTTTAAAAGATTTTTATTAATGGCCCCCTCACTGCTTACCCTTCAGGTTTCCAACAGCAATTTCTTTTAATCATGCACTTAATATACTCCAAGGTGTTGAATTGCGTGTCAGCTGTAAACATACAGCTAAACATTTACATGTAGGCTCCCTTCAGCTCCTCACAATCAATTCAAGGAGTGAACAATGAAGCAGCACTACTGTGCAAGATCCAAATTGTGCTGCTGGCAAGAAGATTCTCAAATAACTGTGGATCTCCTGGGAGAAGGAATATTATACTATGGAATACAGAGTATTTGCCAAAAGAGCAAACAGGTCTGTAGGCATTTTTAGCTCTTTCATTCTATTTATTTATTTGTTTTTACTGTCACTGGTGTCATCTGAAGCCAGGAAATACAATAAGGTTAAATCTATTGCAGAAAATTATTTTGATCCACCAATTAAATGAACAAGTTCACCTTGCCTATGATATGCCATCAAACATCGGTATGAGCATTTGGTGCAATCAATCTATTACACATCAATTTTATGGCTGTATAATGAGGTTTAATTGCTGCTTTATTAGTCTGACTAATATTAAGTGTCAGTAATTGCTTTGCATTCAACTTAGATTTCTCATTTAAATTACACAGCCAATATTTAACCATAAATGTAGACCTCTTTTTTGTCTAATTATATTTTGCTTTCATCCTTGTGGTACAAGAAAAGCCCATTTGGAGTGATTTTCCTCCTTTTTATGAGTTCTCTGGCCCTGAGGAACAGAAGCTGGAAAAACTAAATGTTGTTCTTGGAAAATGCACAGGCCTTTGGCATTTGGAAAGTGAACTTCAAGTCTCCTACTGACAGAAATATAATACCATTTTTGTGTACTAATGAGTGAATTGCTAAGGTGTGTAAACTCATTTGTAGTCACACTGAAATCTACTGGACTAGTCATACACTTTAAGTTATGCATATCCTTGGGTGAATGGTAGGGCTAATGCATGCTACCGTAAAGCACACGTGAAACAAGACTGGCAAGATGCAGGGTGCATTTTGACTGGCAAGCCACAGACCAAATGTTATTGCTAGTTGGGATTTTAGTGCACTATTAAAGTCGTAGGCTCAGATGCTCAGACACAGAGCTTTAGGAGGCAAGAACTGAGGCTGAATAAATTACTTGGTGCAAACAATGAGGAAACCTTTTTACAGAGCCAGTCTTGTTCTGTGACGTCCTTACATTCACAAGGACTATATTCAGGTGATGAGTTGCTGGATTGTTTAAGTAGGTAGCAGTTTTATAATTTCATTTGGCTTCTTCTGATTTCCCTTTTTTGTTTGAAACAGATTCTGATTTTGCAGGGTTGAGCTCAGCTCACTGAATAGACACGCCAGTTTCCATTAATATCATCTGATCCTCAAGTGACAGCTGGCTAATATCACCCTGCGAGCACCTCATGAGCTAAAATCAATCTGTATTTTGGGAAAGAATGTCTAGTGTTGAGGTGTGTCATGTGTCTGGTTTGTGAAACACTGGGCTGCTGAAATTCTGATCAAGAAAACATAGCAGGTGATTCAGTAATATTTTATTGCAATTCTCTTCCTGGATCCATGAAAGAGACAATATATCTAGAGACCCTGTGAGAGTCAAATATCCATCATTGTACATCTACTGGACTTCAAACAAATGACTGAAAAAATCAGAATCCTAAAATGGTTTAGGTTGGAAGGGACTTTAAAGATCATCTATTTCTAAGCCCCCTGCCATGTGCAAGGACACCTCCCACTAGACCAGGTTGCTCCAAGCCCATCCAGCCTGGCCTGGAATTCTTGGATGGAGCATCCACAGCTTCTCAGGGCAACCTGTTCCAGTGCCTCACAGAAAAGAACTTCTTCCTTAGATCTGATCTAAATCTACTGTATTCTAGTATAAAGCCATTCCCCTTGGACTTATCCCTACATGCCTTTGTAGGAAGTCCCTCTCCAGATTTCTTGAAGGCCCACTTTAGGTACTGGAAGGCTGCTCTAAGGTATTCTTTGGTGGTGATAGTTTGGTGGTGGTAACTCCTTTTTTCTTTCTTTTTTTTATTTCTTGTCAAGAACAATAATTTTGGGCATAATAAAATAGTTATCTAGCACAGAATAGGTTTTAGAAAAGATTTCTTTCTGGAAGAGACTTCACTCATGTTGTCTATCCAGTTTTTCTTGAATAATGTACTCATTTTACAGTTAAGAAGAGGTAAGAACATGGAGACTTTCTGAAGCTGTGACTCAAACCTACCAACTACCTGGCAGGAATCCAGGCCATAGCCTTTCAGCACCATTAATACTAGTGTCAACCCTCAGCTGAACATGAGATCAGAAATGCTTATTCTGTGAAAAAAGCAGCCAACCAAAGCTCTCATACCTTGCCTGACTCTCTAACCTGGGCCCTGAGGTACCTTTATATCAAACAGGATCCTTACTCAATAATTATGAGGCCACCCACATTTGCCATCATAGTGTAATATTTTGCCATATGCATGAAGAAGCAAGAGACCCGGTGTTGTGGTTTAAGCTTAGTCATAAATTAGAAAAGCATGTAGCCTGCTCCTTCCCCCACCAAAACTGTCCTTCCCCCCCCCCGCGGCCCCCCCGAGGGATGGGGAGGAGAATCAAAAGAATGTAACTCCCACGGGTTGAGATAAGAACAGTCCAGTAACTGGGGTATAACACAAACCGCTGCTGCTACCACCAATAATAACAATGATAAGGGAAATAACAAGGGAAGAGAATACAGTCACCACTTGCCGATTGAGCAGAGAGAGCTAGCCCTTCCGGGTATCTCCCAGTTCACATCCTGGGTATGACGTGCTATGGTATGGAATACCTCTTTGGCTAGTTTGGGTCAGGTGTCCTGCCTCTGCTTCCTCCCGGCCTTCCCTCCTTCCAGGGCAGAGCATGAGGCTCAGAAAGTCCTTGATCAATGTAAACATTCTAAGCAGTAGCTACAAACATCGGTGTTATCACCACTGCTCCCAGACTGAAAGTTAGAAACACAGCGCTGCACCAGCTACTAAGAAGGAGAAAAATGACTGCTACTGCTGAACCCAGGACACCCAGGCTTTGGAACAGCTTTAGCCTGAATAGTTGGAAGCAATTGATTTGCACATCCCAAGAGAATACTGGATCTACCATCTTACAGGGCATTTTGTGTGAGTGTACAGTCAAGAATGTAAGATCATGGAACCAGGCAGACAACAGGCAAGAGGGAACCTACCTTATGCCTTTTCTTCAGCATTTGGTTAGGTGAGGGGACACCTGGTGTTTTTATCCCCAGCCCAGAGACTGATCTAAGGTAAAACACATCCACATTCCAGAGAGCAGGTTGGACCTTGTGTGTGAGATCTGGTAGCTAAAGAAACTGAAGGCTGAGAAGAGGCAAGGACTTCAGTTTTTTACCAAGAGGAGTCATCAAGAGGACTCTAGGTCTTGGTCCTAAAAAAGATGGATGCTGCCATCGCAATATTTTTTTTTCCTAATTTGCTATAAATAACCGGTTCTTTCTCATTAGATATGTTTCTAAGAAGGCATGATCCTGAGCAGCCATTGGCACCTCATCACGTCTACTGGTTTCCTATGCAGTCATGACAGACATGGTTACCTTGAGAAGCCTTGAAGTTTTCCAAGGTTTCAGAGACACTTTCTTCTCCCCAGCCAACTTCATAAAGAACACAGACACTTAGCTCTGCATTCCCTTCCTTCCCCTCTCCCTCCCATCTATTAGTGGAAATGGTAATTACTGTACCCTATATTTCACACTATGATGTTCCCCTGCACCAGCAGCCTTGACAGCAGTGTTTCAGAGCTGTGTGGGACTGTTTGCCTCATTTTGAGCTCAGCTCCCTAACACTGAAAGGCTTCACCACAACAATGAAGAACTTCAGTGTACAGCTGAGTTGACCTGAAAATTACAGAATAGTGTTTCAACAGGGCTGACACAAGTAAAATCATCTACATTTTTCTTACTGTTTCTGAGTGCTAGGGCAGCAGATCAGACCTGATCTGCTGAGTGAGAAAATGCCATTTTTACACATCACTGTTCAGAGCCAAACTGCATTTTTAAGTGTGGCTGTCAGTCTTTTTGCTGTTGCGTTAAATCCTTACCCATGACGATTCTTGCTCATCCACACTGACTGTCAGGGCTGAGGTCAGGAATGAGCTCCCCCTCCCCTCCAGCAGGTTGGCAGGACATATATGTGCAAGGAACTAATCCACCTTCCCTGGAAGCAGTGAGCTGAGATTCTCAGTCAGGAGCAAAAGGCCAAAACAAAGGTCTAAGATTACAGATGGAGAAACATTTGCAGCCCTCTGTTGCTTCCTGTTGCTGTTTTAATTTTGTTTGCTAGGCATTGCTAGACTACTGTAGTCCAGCCCAGACTCGCTCTATAGCAGTAAAGATCCCTTGTCAGGGTGGTGGGAACCCTCTTCTACCTTAGATCTCAGCTGCACCTTGGACTTTGGAGCTTGGACGTCCAATGTTTTCTGCAGGGTTAAACTCTTCTCATACATCCCTCTCAAATTAACCACAATGATTTTTCTTTTTTCCAAAATGCAGATTATTATCTGTGCAGAAACCCCCAAGACATAAGTAAATAAACCTTTGACTAAGAAGAATCCCTCAACTACCTTGCAAAGATGCCATCCCCTTAAAGTCCCCTAGGATGTGCATCACAAAAAGTCTAAATACTGTGTGATATGTGAAGTCTAAAGACAACAAAAAATCTGCTCTGGGCTGAGAGACAGCTTCATAGATTATGCTGGAGACTATGTCAAAACCTGCATTTATCTGAGATTAAGGAAAAGAATTTTATATGTATGTAAAGATATACATATAAAATGGGGGCTTATAAGAAACACAGACTTTTTACCAAGGCCTTGTAGGTTTAGGACAAGGGGGAATGGCTTCAAACTGACAAAGTGTAGATTTAGACTAGATATAAGGGAGAAATTCTTTACTGTGAGGGCTGTGAGGCACTGTAATAGGCTGCCCAGAGGAGCTGTCGATGTCTCAGGATGCCCTAGAAGTGTTCAAGATCAGGTTGGATGGGGCTTTGGGCAATGTGATCTAGTGGTGGATGTACCTACCTGTGGCAGGGATGTTGGAACTAGATGAGCTTTAAGGTTCCCTCCAACCCAAACCATTCTACAATTCTACAGTGGGAGGTCTCACAAGAGCAGAGTAGAAGGGAACAATCACCTCCACCAGCATGCTGGTCACAATTCTTTTGGTGCAGCCCATGATATAGTTAGCTTTTGGGGCTGTAAGCACACATTGCCAGATCATGTTGAGCTTGTCAACCGACATCCAACAGTTCTTTCAAACTTCTTCATTCCCAGCCAAGTCTTCAGCCCAGGCCAATTAGCATTTTCCCAAACAGTTCCCAGCCATGGTCTGGAACTAGCAAAAGCCATTCATTCCTGCTTATTCATTCCCATAAATGAATCTGGATTTGAACATCTTGTTTTGGAAGCTAAGAGAACTATAGAAGTGGTCAAACCACATCAGGTGGATTTAGTGCTGGACAACAAGCCCCTGCAGTGATTCTTTTAGCAGCGAAGATGTTGTTGAAGGAAAAAAGAACTATCTTTGAAATCTACAGATGAAAAACCTCCCATGGTCAGATTCTCAGATGTTGTAAATCAATATCAGAGTTGTGTTGGTTTATCTGCATCCTTAGAAACAAACAACTGGACAAATATGGAGAGCTTATTGTTTTCTCCATTTCAATCTTTCCTTTCTTCCTTCCCTTCCCTCCATGTCTGAAAGTCTTTACCACTGCACAGTGAAAGCAAATAAACAAGGAAGGTTAAAATCTAAAACCACTCATCCAAGTTAATTAAGTTCAGCCAGCCTCAACTACATCATCTGGTAAGATCTGGCAAGTCATGTGCATGTATATGTGCGTGTGTGTACGTGAATGCCTGTGTATCTCTTCCTCTATTCAGAAAGAATCCTTCAAAAGTGCACATATTTTAAAATACGTTATTTTCATGTCTGGCTGTGAGGGATTTTGATAATTTTTTTCCTCTCTTTTATTTTCCTTGTCTGTTTCTGTTCTTACAGCTGCTTTCATATTTTTCTCCAACTTCCCATTATTACGTTTTCCTTCTTTTATTTATGATGCCTGATTCCCAGTGTACATTATTGCTGCTGTGTTGGTACTTTATTAAATACCATCCAGATACTAGAGTGAGAGTGAGTTTTTATGTCCCACACATGGTGCGTCGTAATTGTGGCATTTTTACTTTCCATTAAGAAATATCTCCAGGAGGGGAGTATGGGGACTCAGTTCATTACTTCTATAAACCAAACAAAAAACCCCAGACAAGCTTGATGAGTTGTTAAGTAGTCTTTAAAGAAGTTCTTAAATCAAGATTAGATGTCTTTCCTAAAAAAAACTTCCTTGTTCAACAGAAGTTACAGGCCTGATAGAGGGAACACTGGTCAAATCCTGTGATTTGCAGTATGAAAAAGCCAAACTACATTAAAATAATGTCCGTTCTGGCCTTCAAATTTATGAGAATGTAATTAGAGAATAGTGGGTTTAGCTAGCTAGACAAAGACAATGTAAAACTATAAACATCTCCACGATGAAAACAAAAATTTACTTATTAAAATCTTGGTATAAAAGGAATGACAAAAGACTCAGGACAAAGTGAGCACAGACAGAACATAAGAAATATTTTTCTAGTCCTGTAGTCTTTCTTCCTAGAATTTGTCTGAGAGATTTCTAAGAACCCCTTCTTCTATGCCATCTTTAAGTATCTTGAAATGTTAGTGTTTTATGTCCACAATCCCCCTGCCAGGGAAGGATTGCTCCTACCTCATCTCTACTGTTCCTTTATAGACATTTCTATGCAGTGTTCCTCTGCTCAGCCTCTCAAAGTCTAAGCAGTGAGCAGGGTTCAGAGTCTTTCAGAAACACCAGTGCTGGTGTCCTGGTATTACTAGAAAAATAGGAATGACAATAAACAGGGCTGATTATTCTCTGGGTATTCATTTTCCCATGATGAGTGCTGGACTGAAAAGGCAGATGGGTGCCAGTAGAGCGGACTGCTTCAGGCCATAAAATGGCCATCACCCAGATTATATCATGTATGCAAGAGCACTATCAAGGCAGAGCCTCTTCTGGGAAGCAGCTCCTCACTGAGTTTTGACCGCTGCCCCTGATCACCTTCCCTCAGGACCAGTTTGCATCTTAAGATTTTTTCGTGGGTCTCTGTCCCAACTCTGTCTCTCTCCTTTCTGCAATAGAAAAGTCTGGTCTGATCTGAGTTCCTGTCTTTTCTGCTTAGAATTCTGACACTGCTTGAATGCTCACGGTATTCATGGCAGGAAACAATACCTATATCTTCTTGTCAAGGTGGGATAGTCCACTATCTCCCACAAACCCCAAAACTACAACTCCAGAGACATAAGAAATTCTAATACAAAGCTTGGAAGACACAAGAAAAAGCAAAATTAAATAAGCAATAAAAATATTAACTGAGCAATCAGGTTGACCTTTCTGGCTCCAATGACATGAAATGAATCTGCAACAAGAAAGGAGTGGTATCAGTTGAACAGTTTGCTTAATTTATTTACATTTATTTCATATGTGTAGAGTCTTCCCTGTAATTATTGTTGTCTCTGTGTGTGTGAGATGAAAAAAGAAGGCAGAAAAGGACAGACAATGACATTCACATATTTATCTGCTGCCCCTCTTGCTCACCCTCTGTTGTGTGATGCCTCTATTTAGAGAGGGACAGGTAATAATATTGGATATATATAGAGAGGGAGAGATAATATTGGAGAAAAAAAATAACAACCATGTACACACAAAAAGATTAGAAATAAGGATTCAAAACATTCATCTCTAGACAGTAGCTTTGTTGTGGAGTTATCAACACAATAGCTAAGGCAGGATGACGGGAATTTGTGTTTGTGTATAGACTGGATTTTCTTGAAACAAGTGAGGTGCTTTGAAGTTCTTCAAGACATTATTTAACAAAGTGACTTTGTATCCCTCATTTAATGGCTGGAACAACAAGATGAGGTTTTTACTTTCTTGTAGCAGATTGTAATTTTGATTGACCTAGTAGAATCTCCAAATTTTACACACCTGGCCCAAAGGAAAGAAAGAAGGAAACCAAACTTTGGTATTCCCAAAACAATTCAGAGGGAAAAATAGATCTTCACATTGCATTGAGAAGGGTCAGAAAACAGAAATGAATATGCAATTGCTAAGTCAAATTGATTTCAACACCTAGGTATCTCTGATGGTCTCCACTGGCTCCTAATTCTATGTGCCAGATTACGATTATAACTATCATGTATTTAGACGGTCAAAATCAGTCATTTCTTTTTGAATCATTTCAGCCACCCTTGTAGAATACTATACGTGCAACTGATTTTAGAATCTGTTTTATTTATTTCATTTCTTTTTTTTCTTCTCCCATCTCCCCTCTCCCCATAGATATGGTTCTTAATGACTTCTTTGCCACGGTTTTCACTGGCAAATGCTCTGAACACACCACCCAAGTCTTGGAAGGCAGAGGCAGGGACTGTGAGAATGAAGACCCTAGACCCACTGTAGGAGACAATATGGTTCGAGACCATCTTAAGAACCTGAATGTGTACAAGTCCATGGGACCTGATGAAATCCATCTGCAGGTCCT